>OX103971.1:48536263-48585266 GCA_944470395.2 Schistosoma turkestanicum
GACACCGATTCCCGGGTTCGAGCATCGCACTACTTCAGTTTGGGTAACCGGATTGTATCATCAGACCTCACATTCAAGGTATAGCTCGTATCCAAATACCCAAGGAATAAGTTGATTGAAGTTTATAAATTAAAAAAATACCGTTGCAAACACCGGCCCTAGACTGACTAAATAAATTTAGACTTAATACATTACACATAAATAAGTTTTCTTAATGACCTCCGGGTACTACATAAAATATACACTTTCAAAATTTATCATAGTTTTACTGACAACCAGAATTATCTGGGGACAGTTTTACAAATTTTGCTTCAGTGAGCAATAAGGCCAACTAATGATTCCTAACTAGCTACTCAAAATTCGATTCAATGATCTCACTAGCTTCGTGGCAAAATAATACTTTATAATGATCATTGTATTGTAATCTGAAAGACTTTTAATAAATGCACAATTCATTATTATAAACCCACTAACTTATTAGATGGATTATAGTTGCACAAATCCATAGGAATTTAGCTAACACAAACGTTCACAGATGGAATATTAATTTTACAAAAATTAGTCAAAAATAGATAAAAGTTAAAATAATTAAGCATATCATAATCGTAATACAAATGCTTACAGTGTAAGCAAATTCATCTTGGTCTCTAGATGTTTGCCATCGAATATTTAGACGTTTCGACTGATAATCAAGGCAAATTGATGAACTAGAAATCTGTGTAAAATAGAACACATGAAGCCGTATAAAATATGGATAAAACGGCTTATAAGTGCTGGATTAAAAACAGGGTGGACAGATGTGACATTTTCATGTTTCGTTCGGACAATAAATAAGAAGGATATTCTCAATAGGCCACTTGGTAGTATGCTCGCTATATCTCTGTCTGATTTTACGATTTTTGATCCAATTATTCAGTTGATATTCTGGGAATAATCACAGAATCCATTCCAATTTATGGGGATGATCAGTTTGACATAAACAGCAATGTTAAACATAAAGGACATTAGATTGTTTGAAGTGTTAGTTCGATAACTGTTTAGGTGATACATTTTTACACATGAGCTACTGCAGTGTCAGTCATCCGTTGGGAATCATTAATTTTCTCCGATAGACCTCCTGTTTATGTTTCAACGATGTATCTGAGAAGCAAGCATCATCACAACGAACAAAAGATGGGACCGATCCAGTTTGTGGACTAGCTGGTGGAGGTTGACGAGATGATAGTAATCGATAGTTAGAGACCTTGAATGACATGCCTAAAAACCGTTTGTAATGGCGCAGATGCATCCACTCTTTGTGTTCTCGCAAAATACAATCTTCTGAATTCCCCATGACCGTTTTCTCGCTTACATTTATTTTTCCGGATGATAGTTTTTGAATAATATCTTCGAACCCTAATCTTCTTCATCACCGCTTATACTTCTACTACCTCTACTACTATGGGATTTGAACTGACATTTCTATGTCTCAGTACTAATGTTGTGTCAACTTGAACCGATGTACTTACTTACCAAGTTCTACGTTGTGACTTACTGACTGATTGATTAAGACTAGATGTTCTGGATTACACTGAGGAGAGCATAAATTGAAAAAGTCAATGTCAGGTCGTACAAAATCCAGTGTCGAGGAAGCCATGCTGAGAACCCGTGATAAGACTTTCTGTGACTAAATAGTTAAAATTTTGTCATCAACAAGTTTTCCTAATGTTTCCCAAATAAGTGGAATGGTATTCATGGGTTGATGTCAGTTTCATCTGCAGACTCATAACGTGGTATGATGTATGCGATTTTCGAACGGTAAGTACCAATCTTCAAAAAGAGAATGAAGTAGAGGAATATGAGAACAACCATATTTGAAGAAAATAGATGGAATCTTGTACCCTGAAAATCCTATATAATTATCAACTCACCTCTCCGTACATTTGATCACCTGGCATCCAGGTTTCAATATCAACTTTTCTGTAAGCTGAATCACCAAGCTCCTCCGATGGCATTTCAAGAACTCTGAGTTAATAAAGATATGAAAATTAATGATATATTGAGTATAAGAACCAATCGACGCTTATATATATATATATATATATATATATATATATATATATATATATATATATATATATATATGTATATATATATATATATATATTGAAGCCTACAATCCACCATCAGTCAGTGACAACAATAAACTTTGTACGTAATTACATCCGTTCAAGATGACATACAAGCGGTATAAGCGGTGACGGAGAAGACTTGGGTTCGAAGTTATTATTCAAAAAGTACCATCCGGAAAAATAAATGTGAGCGAGAAAAACGGTCATGAGGAATTCAGTAGATTGTATTTTGCGAGAACACAAAGAGTGGATGCATCTGCGCCATTACAAACGGTTTTTAGTCATGTCATTCAAGGTCTCTAACCATCGATTGCGATAATCACACGAACCCCAACCAACTAGTCCACACTTACCAACATGACTCAGTCCACGTGTCAGTGACTTCATGGATTTCTGCCATGTTTTGGTTTGGCCGACCCTACCTTTCTTCTAACCTACTCCTACACCACAAAACATAGCTTGACGAGGTAGTTGGTGGTTAGGCAATCGTAACACGTGTTCCAACCACCTCAACAGATGAAGATTCATTACTTCTAGATTGATTTGCTATCCATACCTAGTACTCGTTTCCTAACAACACCATTGCCTACTCGGTTTTCCCAGGATACACGCACAATGCCTCGGAGACACCTATGACTGAATACCAGTAACCTGTGAATGTCGTCTCGTCCTAATGTCCGTGTGTTAGGATATTCATCCAATACCCTAAGAGAATTATTGGCCAAATCCTACTGGTCAAAATTATGGTCGTTTCAACTGTCAGAGTCAAATACTTCATTGTTGTCTCTTATTGGTCATCCGGACTGTCAATGCCACAGAATTCGATGCTGTTTCCTATTCGACCAAAATGTATAAATACGTATTATCGGTAACATTTTATGACCATGACTAGGGCTCGGTCCCGGATCCCTAGTCCGGGATCCTGATTCTCTTCTGGATTGGGACCTCGTACTTTCTGGATGCTTGTAGAATACAGATTTTACTTCATATCACGTCTTCTATTTTCACTGAATATGGGGGTTGGGATAATCGGATTTGAGTAGCATGTCGTGTCACCGGATCCTCGATCTCGTTTTCCAACTAGGTAAACTCGTAGTAGTCCAAGTATATCAAGTTGACGTGTTTACGTGCAGGCGTAACACCGTGTTTCACAGCTGCAAAGTAGGACGGAGCGGACTGCTGCTCAGTAGACTCGTGTTTTGGTTAGCAGACCGACATCTCTCCGACGCCATTAGTGACGTAGGTTGGCAAAATCCAATCGAGCCTTCTGTATCATTGCTGAGATTTCGTCAGTCACCAGTCCATCAACTCTGATGAGACTCCCCAGATAAGTGAAGCGGTCGACACAACCAACTACCGCACACCATGTCCTTAATGTCCCGTTTAGTCGGATAGCACACAAGCGACTTTTTACTGTGATCCACTACTATCCTTTAAATTAATAGAGAAATCTTAGGCCTTTTGATTTAGAACTTATTTCAAATCATGAAATCATGTAATGATAGTATGAGAACGGCTTATATCTAGAATGTTCATGAGAATAAACTATGGATTGTAATTAATAATAAGTGATATTTCTACAAAATGGTCCAATCTTAAAACAAACTGATTTACCTAAAATGCAAACCTAAATCAGCGAATAGACATATTTGCAGTTTAATAATTTCATTGAACATTGCATCACTAACAGATAATGAAGGTGCAGTAATAGCAAACATTTCTACCTATGAATGAAAATAAATAACATATTAATACAATTACAAAGCATGAAGAATTGAATTACCTTTAGTTGTTATTATAAGTGAAACACATGACAAAGTTTTGAAATCTATTCTTTTATATGTTTTCTAAAAGGTTTATCTAGTACAATTGACAGTTAGCTCAAACAAGTTCTAGTATATAATAGAGTACAACAGGAATACATTGTGATTTTACTTTCGAAGCTATTTGGTTGTACAAGCATGTTAGAACAAGAAAGTAATTAACGCCCAAATAAGTACTTCAATCATCAATGCACTTAGACTGATGAAGGATACCTATAGTCATTCGATAAAGTATTAGTCATATTTGAAAATTTGAAGATAAAAATAAGTCGCTCTAATCAAAAGAATAAGGTGCTTACTATACAACTATGTGAAGCGTTTATTTCGACCGGTTTACCAGTGCTGTGTTACAGAAAATACGTATATTTCTATGTATTCAACATTTATATATTTATATCTGAGATAGCAGTTATGATAGTAATTATTGTACGTTTTGCTTACTTGGAGTCCCGACAGACTTTAGACATTTTGAATTTGAAATGTGAAAGAGAACGAAACGTTCTGTCGAGTATCCTGATAACAAGAAAACCGTCTAAGTTTTGAAATTAATAAGTCATTTGTATAGTGTCTTTGTAGGTTAAATATAATTTTTAATATTTAAGAGAACCAGGATATGCATTACAGTGACAAGGTACTTAATTATCAGATTCTACATACAACACGACATTATTTTTTA
Source organism: Schistosoma turkestanicum (assembly GCA_944470395.2). NCBI lineage: Eukaryota > Metazoa > Platyhelminthes > Trematoda > Strigeidida > Schistosomatidae > Schistosoma > Schistosoma turkestanicum. The sequence goes on from OX103971.1 coordinate 48,540,874, forward strand.
GACTAGATATTTGGTAGTAATATGTGAATATCAAACGTAGCCAGTTCTTTAAAAACATTAACATATGAAAATTATAAAAAGAATTTAATTTATAATGAATGACCATAACGATAGTATACACCTATAAATTAGATTGGAAATCCATTGATAGAATCGCTAATTTTCAAACTTTTTAAATAACAAGTAATTAACATAATAAATTTAATTGAATGTACATACTTTAGTAAACTGATGTACTCGATAAAGAGTTGGCTCTTGATTAGGAACTTCTTTACGAAAACATCGACTCACAGCACATAACCCAAGTGCAGAAGATTGATTCGATTCATCTGATCTATCATTTTCAGATGAAGTACAATTAAAGGATCGACCAGCACAAAATCCAGCTAATGCAATTTCAGATGTTCCAGAAAGACAATAAGTTAATTTAGATATAGGTGGGGTTATTTCATAAATCTGTAGTATAACGAATTGAGAAATAGTAGGTGAGTGAGAATAAAAAAATGGAGATTACAAATCATACATTAATTAGTAAAAATAGATATTCATGAAAAATATCGCAGAATTCTTGATGAACCGACTAGCAAGTAACTATTTCAAATCATTGTTATTACTAATTTTAGAATTGTATCCTAACGAGTAGTTGCACACAGGCTTTCCCTGAAATTATATTTATTACTTGAGAAAACCTACTGTTTTCAAATGATTGGAGTTATTGGTTATTCATTATAATTGTTCTACGGTTATTAAAATAATTCATAAATTCAAAATATTTTAAACTGTTAAAACAGTATTTAGTGATATGTAGAACTATTTAGTTTCAGAAACAAAGCACTATGTGTACATAAATGATTTGGTATTCGATATCAGATATGAGTATATTTTACAATTAAACATATCTAATTTAGTGCCTATTAACGCTTTTTAAGCATAGGCCGCCGATCAGGATTCTCCAAACTCTCTCATGAGTTCTTCTTTCCAACTTTTCTCATTCGTTATCCATTCTTTTGATGTCTGTTCCCAATTTTCGGTGCAATGTGTACGTTGATATTTCTCTATTCCTTTTGCTTTGAGGATTCCGAATTAGGGCTTACCTTGTCACGCAGTTGGGCGATTTCCACAGTATCTTATCTACCTCCTTACTTACTTACATCTGTTATCCCTCGTGGAGCACAGGCCGTCGACCAACATTCTCCAAACAACTCTGTCCTATGCTTACTTTTCCAGTTTTACCTAATTCCTGTAAGTTTTTTGCATATCTTCTCCCGACTTTCGACGTAATGTGTTCTTCAGTCTTCCTCTTTTCCTTTGGCATCAAGAATCACAGGTTACAGCTTGTCTTGTGACACAGCTGGGTGATTTCCTCAATGTGTGTCTTATACACTTCCGGCGCTTCTTCCTGATATTTTGTCTGCTGGAATCTGGTTTTTTATTTCCCACAATAAGATGCTACTGATGCTCTGTAGTGTCGAAGGAGCCTCCATAGTGTCAACTTGTCCACTCTGTTTGAAAATTTATCGTACTCAAGGACGTTGATGTTTAGTGGTGAATCCCATTCATTTGATTATTCCACAATAACTCGTAGTGTCACGATTTGGTTGGTGCATGATCTATCCTTGCAAAATCCAGACTGCTGATCTCGAAGTTGGGCGTCTACTCAATCTTTCATTCCGTTGAATGAAGAATTTTCTTGCTATTGCGAGAAGAGTAATGCTTTTGTAGTTTGCACACTTGTTGAGATCGCCTTTCTTTAGTATCTTGATGAGGGATCCTTCTTTTCGATTTATTAGTAGTTGTTTTTTCTCCAACCTATTTACGTCCAGTGTTTTCCGGTTATTGCTGATGGTGTCCGGCCAATGGGTTCGGAATATCTTAAGTAGACAATTGTTTATACATACTTGTATCTCTTGAACTATAGTTTTCGGAGCTTACCTAGTTTCAGCTTTATACAATAGGACTGTTTCGTCGTGTGAATTGAAAATTCTGACCTTGAAGTTGGTTGACAGTTGTTTTGAGTTCCAGATGTTTTTCAGTCATAGAAATGAAACAACTCCACAGTCTATTTGAACGATTACGAATATCAACATGGTGTTTAAAGTAAGTTAAGAATCTTAAGCTCCTAAATATTGAAATCAAACTCCTAACTTGTTAATGATAAGATCACATATGAATATGAACTGTAAATGTTACAAATCTAACTGGAGCATTTTAAAAACAAAATTTTTTATCACATTTTCTTAAAGTAAAAATACTATTACCGTATCACTATAATGGTAGTGTTTTGGTAATACTGACGAAAAACAAACTTATTCTATGATTATAACAATTGAGATAAAATTTATGCAACATACGAAAACCAGTTTGATTTGGAATATTTCAACAGTATCACTTGATACTTCACTAAATGTTTACAACATAATAATAGGAAATCAATAAACCATACAAGAAATGTATTACCTGTGAACGAATTCCTTGAGTTGGAAAACCACAAGCTTTGATAATAGGTTCAGGTAGAATATCAGGTACAGAAACAAATTCAAATCCACTTTTCTTCAATCGATCCACAGTATATGCAATAAGTGCAGATTCTAATTGTGCTAATGGTCCACTAAAATAATAGGTTCTATGTCCAGCACCTAAAGTTGTATGTTTTACACGAAGATGACTAACAGGATTGATAGATGATATCGAAGAGTTGATATTATTATGATTGATTGAAGAATGCTTTGAACCTGAAGTTATACTGATTGCATCTAAAAGTTTCCAGTTTTCTAATTGTAAATATTACATTGAAACAGAAATAAATTCATAGTTATTTACTTAAATTTTCAATATGAAATGAATATTGTTTATAAGATTTTAAATAAGGGACGTGTATTTCTTGTAAATGGATATTATATATGTATATGAATAAAAGGGGAAATCACATTAGAGAGTTATATTACATTGACTCTTAAGTGCATTGTAGCAGCAGATAATATAAAAACAAGTGTGCTTGTCTTCAAACGTAACTATTATAAGTTTAATCCTGTGAAAAATATGTATAGCTTTGCAGTGAAACAACTCTTAACCATAACTCCATTTTCAATAGTTTCCTTATGGATATCATGTCAAACTATCTACACAATAAATAAACCTCTAAATGATAACATTTAGCTAAACAGTAACTCACCTTCACGTTTAGATCCATTAATATATAGATGACGTGCTTTTGATGAATCTCCGATCGGCTACAATGAACAAAGAAAGAATGAATTACTAAGTTAAAATGATAATTATTATTTATAATGATTATTAATACCTAGAATATTTAATAATACTTACAGTAAGTGGATGAGTAAAATTCGGTAATTGACATATTAATGACATTAATTCATCATATACTTTTGTATGTTTTGTTTTATTGTAATTTCTATAAAGATCAAGCTGAAATGAGAATGGAGTAAACATTAGAGAAGAAAAAATAATCAACATCGAAAAACGTGTTTCATACAAATCAATTTACGATAAATATATATTCTATTGAAAAAAAATTTATAATCTTTTATTTATTATAAAGACACTAGCTGATATGCCTTTGAAATGAATTAGGCGTTTTTAAGACCTTCAAAACAAACGATATCTATAACATCATAGATGTTTTTAAATCCGACTTAGTGTTGTTGGAAATCAAAGTTTAAGGTTGTTACCTTTGAGTAACTCAATCGCTCGGATCAATAATAATATGTTTATCAATTGGTTTTACCCTTCATTGACACAACTACTGAATTAGACAACATCCACAAGGAAAGCAAAATCAGCAAAGAAATAACAGATCCAGTGGGACTAAGTTTTTCATACAGATACGCGCTGATAATTGATTCGTCTCTTATTTTCTTAAAAACTTTAGTCAATGTTTGATCACTTTGTTTTGTAGCATCTTTGTGAACCGTTTCTTTAAAGAATTTGTTAGTATCAGATAGAGTGAAGTATACTTTTCAATTCATAGTAACAATACAAGTACCTTTATCTGGGAGACTAAACATTAAATATTCGTCGCTCAATAGAAGCAATAGTTGGGAATTATGTTCTTTAGAAAATAGTCGATTTATTGTTGATCTTGTATTGGTCTGTTGATTGCAGTAATTTAAAATTGTTGTTCTTTGCTAGATAAAGGGATAAGATCTTTTGTCTGATGAACCAGACTTTCAAATTAGATTTTTGTGCCAAGTTCATTGACATTTGTTGTAACTAAATTGCGGATAAAATTGATATTAGAGTAGCGATGTCTGAGGAAATAAACTTGCACCTCCGTTTCTCTGATACTGTATTTATGTATTACTTTAAATTTACTACCATTACCTACTGTTAGTTCATATAACGTATGTGCTCTCAGTGAAACATTTCGTAAGAATTTTGGTAATCATGACTTGATTTTAACAATATAATTCAGTGTAAGATGTCTAAAAGAAAGTTGATTTTATTGGATACGGCTTCAAGGAAGTTATTTCCCGTATGGTATTGGATTTTCTCGTTTATCCATACAGCTTTTTAAAAATTGAATTTTAGCATTTGCTACAGCAAGCTTAACATCAAATCTCAGACATCCATTAAGTTATTTTACTTTCACGAGATCCTTGCATATTTTCAAATAACAAAAGAGATCCATCTAATCAGTGGGTAAAAATAAAGTCAATTTAATCATCTTTAAGACCACATCCATTTAGTGACAATCGATCAGAAGTTATTCACTAATAGGTATTTCCTTCAGTACAATTCATCTCAACATTTAATTTTAATGTATATGATAAACGGACTAAAACAATAAAGTATATTTTAAATTCTGTTAATTGTGTAGCCTAAAAAAATGGTATGTAGATATATATGGACATGAAATTAATGTACACAGAATAACAATACTATTAAAAAATCTTACCATATGATCAACATTTAAATTATTTTTACGAGCTGTCAAATTAGCACGTAAGTTCTCAATGTACTTTTCATCATTTAATAAATTCAAATCAAAATGTGGCTGGAATGAATTGGATTGTTGAGTATAATTGGAAGAATAAACACATGAAATTCCATTAAATTTGTAATGGTTGCATAATTTACGAAAGAGATGGAAAAATTTATAACTAGATAGCTTCATAGATCTTTAGACGCGGTAGCGATAATCTAAAAATTGAAAACAAGAGGAAACAATTCGATTGGAAAAAAGTACAGCGAGTTGAAATAAATTCAGAAGAATCACTTATTTAGCTTTAAATTCTAAGATGATTTTAAATTAACTATTTGAGATAATTATGTGAACTTAGGTAGAGAAGAAACTACAAAAAAAGACTAAAAATGTTTAAATTTCATGACTAATATGAAACTATTGAATAAATAGGAATGTAAAAATAGAGGAATCAGGGTTGATTGATGAAATAATTACAGATTTTATTTATGTATAGTAAATCTAGTCATAATTTGGAGAAATCCTCTCGTAAATGAATTCAAAAGACAAAGTGATCAAATACACAAAGAAATACACACTAAAAGAAAATTAACATTCGTTAGTCGTACATTCATATAGTAGGTCGATTTAGCTAAATGAGGACCAAATAAATTATCTAGAATAGAATGTTCAATCCTTTAAGCTTTCTTTTTTCAACAATGAATTTGGTGTACCATATTTGATAAGGACTGGAAGTGAAATGTAGAATATAAACTTCGTATTATTTGAGACTCGCTAGATGACTTTACTTGAATATGAAAGGATCACTTTGGGTGTAGCAGTAGTTTGTATCCTCATAATTTGGTCGATTTAGAAAGGGGTAATAAGTACGTTCCATAAATTAAACAGAGCTTCACACCTAACTAACTACGTCTTTATTTTTTCTGAAAGGTAATAAATAGTAAAATGCTTATGAGGGAAACCGTCCAAGGAAGTTATTAGCTAAAGTCAGTATCTGTGAAGGAGATTCAATTCCTTTAATCTTTAACCATCTTTGACCGTCTACGAAAATACAGGTTTGATAAGAACGCGAAACATCTTACTGTACGCAAGTTTCTTCCTCTTCAAATTTCTCGGCATTAATGAATTCCTCAGTCAGTCAGCTACAAAGCAGAACCTCGTACGTACATACATCAGTTCAAGTTGACACAACATTAGTACTGAGACATCGAATTGTCAGTTCAAATCCCATAGTAGTAGAGGTATTGGAAGAATAAGCAGTGATGAAGATTAGGGTTCGAAGATATTATTCAAAAACTATCATCCGGAAAAAATAAATGTAAGCGAAAAGACGGTCATGAGGAATTCAGAAGATTGTATTTTGCGAGAACACAAAGAGTGGATGCATCTGCACCAACACAAACGGTTTTTAGTCATGTCATTCAAGGTCTCTAACCATCGATTGCGATGATCACACGAACCCCAACCAACTAGTCCACACTTACCAACATGACTCAGTCCACTTGTCAGTGACTTCATGGATTTCTGCCATGTTTTGGTTTGGCCGACCCTACCTTTCTTCTAACCTACTCCTACACCATAAAACATAGCTTGACGAGGTAGTTGGTGGTTAGGCAATCGTAACACGTGTTCCAACCACCTCAACAGATGAAGATTCACTACTTCATCAATTGATCTGCTATCCATACCTAGTACTCGTTTCCTAACAACACCATTACTTACTCGGTTTTCCCAGGATATACGCACAGTGCCTCGGAGACACCTATGACTGAATACCAGTAACCTGTGAATATCCTTTCTTCTTAATGACCGTGTTTCACGGCTAAAAAGTAGAAAGGAGCCGACCGCTGCTCAGTAAACTTGTGCTTTGGTTAGCAGACCGATATATCTCCGACGCCATTAGTGACGCAAGTTGGCAAAAGCCAATCGAGCTTTCTGTATCCGTGCTGAGATTTCGTCACAAAGTAGGCCATCAGCAGTGATGAGACTCCCAAGATAAGTGAAGCAATCAGCAAGCTCAACTATGCCCCTCGCTATCACTAGTTCAGGTGTCGATGCAACCCAATCTTGAAGCAACATTTTTCATTTCGAGGGGAAAACCGAATTCTGAACGTGCTTGGATTGTTGCTTAGAGTAGTCAGAAGACTCTGCATTTTGTTAGCGTCTTCACCGAATAGAACTATGTCATCGGTAAACTCTAAGTCAACAAACGAATCTTCTGGTAAAATTCCAACTCCTGTAAAGTCAGATCATGCACGTGACGTACCTAAAAGCAAGTCTATGGCAAAGTTAAACAAGAATATAGAAAGTGGACATCCTTAACGAACACCACTCGAGGTAACGAATTCCGATGACAGTTCGCCATAAGCTCTCACTCGACCAGTGTTGTAGGAGTAGAGAGCCTGTAGAAGGTTAATGTACCTCTCTGGTACACTTTTCAATGACAGACACTGCCACAGAACCTCACGATCAACAGACTCAAATGCCACCTTGAGGTCGAAGAATACGCCGAAATTTGTGTCTGTGTCCCAGGACTTGACGATGAATGAATATAAGGTCTATATACCCATGTCCAGGTCGGAAACTCTGATTTTCTCGAGTCTGCTCTACACGGGCTCCAGTTAGGTGTCCAAGTATTATCAAGGCTAACGTTTCAGAATGTATATTAGTTCGACTTATTCCTCTGGGACTATCATAAAACGACTTTTTTCCTTTCTTAAAGACTGGGACAATCAGTGATTCAGACCGACAAGATGAGATTATGCCCTGTTCCCAAATTCTACTAAAGATCCCAGTCAACTTCACTGCTAAATTTGGACTACCATCCTCAAAAGTCACAGAGGTGGGCCTTTAGGCCCTGCTGCTCTCCCTCGCTTCAGATTTTCTATAGCCTTTTCAACTTCATTAAGAGTCGGCAGACTTACATCATTTGATTAGTCAGAATAGTTGTATACTGTTGCCTATCACCATTGCCTTTTCCATCTCTCTTGCTTTCGCTACAATCAGAGATCCTACAGTAAAATCTGACAAACGTCCTCATCTTTGGTGTAAGTTTTGTTTCTGATCTCTCTTGACTTCCCATTTTTGTTCATTCCAAGCAAATGTTTAGCATATAAAGAGGCTGAATGGTGTCAGCACTACTCGATACTTAATTTTACGATTGTAAATTACTTTATACCTATTATCTCATACTGTTCTCTATTATTTTTCTTATACTTTTGAGTAAAGATAATGGTGTAACGTATACTGTTAAAATAGTGCGTGGTGAATCTTCGGACGTTATTATGAACACCGTTTTCGATAGATATTGAACCTCTGTAAAGAACTGTATCATCTATCAGATACAAACCATCCACTCTGTTCGTATATCCTTTTGCAATTGTACTGAACAAGGCTACTCTTGTAACTAACGCGTTGTTGTTCCTAATTAGATAAGAATCAAAGAAACATTATCCCGGATTTAAATGTGACATCATTCCAGATATAATGAAGTTATAACATTGCAAAATTTAGACGTTTTGCATGAATAGTTCAGATCAACAAAGGATATCAGATTCGACTATGTAAATAAACATTGGGAATTAACAGGTTTTAAAACCAATCGTTTAGTGTGGTATGAGTAGTTAAAGAACTTTAAAATAAGTAAACAAGTGAAAATAGTTAAATTTCAAATTCAGCAAGTATTTTAGCGCACTATTAGCTAATAAACTCAAAAACACCTATTGATTCTATTCCCAAGATTTTGATGATCAGGAAACTGAAAATGTTAAATTACTGAAAGGTTAACAAAATATACAGAAAGAAACATGTATCCTTGAGTCACACGGAATAAAATTGACTTCAAAATACACGATCTATGTGATTAGCCCATGTATTAATCGCAAAATTCTTATAATCAATAATGTAGTCTTCTGTTTTGAAATGCAAATGCTAATTAATAATGAGTAAACTTAATGCATTAAAACAATAGTTTTCAGATATGAGGTCTCTGCTAATCTTTACGGATAAACCAATTATCGGTGTTGATGAGTTGAAAATTGTTCATTGAAGATAAAATATACAATTCATATTATTATGAATATAAATTGTATATTTTATTCACAGAATCAAATATTATTGTTGAAGGGTTTTCCAATAAGCAGGTCTACTCCTTACTGTAATCTTTAATACAGTATTGTTGGTAAATACCATACCAGATGTTAGCATTTCTTGTTGACACAGAGAACTGAACAAACGGATGTAGGAAAAGTAGGGTTCAAACCAGTAACCGAGTATTTCAAATGATTAAGTCGCTGTACTCATAAATCCAGCTCAAAAATATTTTGGTGCTTCAAATAACATTGGACACCAGGGTAGCTGCATCAAAAACTTACCAGTGACATTACAGATACGGTGATCTCGTGAAATGAGGATTGTGGTTTGAAGATAGAGTTACCTGTTATATTATTAAACACTTTTAATCGTGAGACGAAAGGTATTGACGGCATATATTTGACTAATCATACATTAGTAGATTAATTTGTGTATTGCAGAATGTTAGCCATATCTATCATAATCAAAGCTCTAATGATCTGAAACATAAGCTACGTACAAACTACAATAGAATATGAAACGATCGATAGATTTATCAACTGTATGTTTCATGGTAAGACGACCAGTCTTGTTTTGGTGCTAAAAGTATGTTGAAAGTTGCACTAACTTTCTAATAAAGATCAAAAAACTATACGTTTTTGTTTTGTCTAACCCAACAAAACTATAAACACTAATTACTTTGATCAAATGTACTTTCTGGAAATAAACGAATTTTCGACTTTTAAGTGGAAAGAAGAAAAACAGAATAAGTTGCAACAATCATGTACGAAGAGTATTTAATGTTATCTTTTACATCAAGTCGTGATGAGAAACCGAACTTTTGATACTAACGTACTTACACTACAATATTATACATTAATGTGCAGTTTGTCAATCATCAATTTGCACTGAACAATTTAAGCCAGTGATTAAGTTGTATTCCACTGCAATATAGAAGTCATTATGTAGACAATTCATACACTTTGCCTGCAAAGTAATCCGAATATTTGAGAAGCCGGTAAGGGTAGAGGACATTCGTAGGTTATTAGTATTCGATTAAAGATGTCTTCGAAGCATTGCTCGTATATCGTGGGACAACCGAGTAAGCAATGCTGTTGTTAGGAAACGAATACTAGGTATGGATCGCAAATCAATAGATAAAGTATTAAACATCAATTGAGGTGGTTTGGACATGTGTTACGAATGCCTAACCACCAACTACCTCATCAAGCTATGTTTTGTGGTGTGGGATTAGGTTAGAAGAAAGGTAGGGGTGGCCAAACCAAAACATGGCAGAAATCCATGAAGTCACTGACAAGTAGACTGAGTCATGTTGGTAGATGTAGTCTACCTGGTTGGGGTCCTCGAGAAGAAAGTCACCAATGGTTAGGGACCTTGAACGACATGGCTCAAAATCGTTTGTAATGGCGCAGGTGCATCCACTCTTTGTGTTCTCTTAAATCCTAACCTTCTGAATTCTCCATTATCTCTCTTTCGCTCTCTTCAGTTATCTCACTGAATTATACTTCCCGAATCATATCTTCGAAACATAATCTTCTACATTACTGCTAATACTTCTACGATATCTACCACTCTGGGATTTGAACTGACAGTTGCGTGTTTGTGCTGATGCGTTATGGCGACCTGAACTTATGTACTCATGTACGAAGTTCTGCGTTATAACTGACTGACTGACTGAATATTTGAGAAAATTTATTCAATATTAGGTAAGTTTAAAGGATATATTTTTTAAACGTATGCTAAAGATAATTTTTCATGAATTCCTTTTTGTATCAACTCACAGGCTATCTGTAGAGATATATTTTCAGGATGTGAGTTCAATTCTTAAAAAATTATTAATCTAAGTTCACTAGGCACGAACAATGAAGCAACAGGACAAATGGTTAACATTCCACGAAAAAATATTCAGAGTATTTATTAAACTGTAATAACAATGAAAGCAACATCTACAAAAAGGAGCGATACTAATTGACAACAAATGAACATTTGATAATACGTAATAAAACACAGCTAATATGACAGATGAATAAAAAAAACCCACGCAAAGGTATGAAGTCACATACACAGATAATTTAGTAAACCAAAAGAATCGGAGTTAAACTCAAACTTTTATTTATATCAAGATAATTGATTTAAAATAAGTGTGTACAGTATAAAATTTGAGTTCAGTTTAATTTTTGTTCAATATTAGTCAATAATTCACTTAAATCTTTAAGTGAGGAACGAATCATATCTTGAACATCGATTGAAAGGAGAGATTCTTCAGCAATCTAAGGAAAATTAAAACAATAGATATAGTAAAAAATTCAATTTATAGGGATGAATTTCTAAACAACAATCAAAACAGACATTAGCGGAAATGAAAATGAAACGAAATAGCCCCAAATAAATAACATTATTTTAAAAACCATACTATTAATGAAGCCGAAAGGTATTTTTTTGTTCTAGTTGAAGTATGATAATTCAACACGAATGATATATACTATGTTCAACAGAGAAATAAGGATGAATTAGGAGTTTATACAATTAATCGAGGCTTACAAATCCCTAGACTATCACAGAAAACAGTCAACACTTACTACGTGCATATACATATTGCAGCTGTACGAATAAAGTTCACTATCGCTATAGAAACCAACTGTCCGAACATATTAAACCAATGATGAAAATAAAGAAGGCAACGGTTAAAATGAGTATGAGCTATTTGAATGACTGCTACCACGACATACCTTTATATTTAACATACACTCAATAACATTTAGTCTATCTCTTTCATATAAACTAAAATTATTGAAATAAGCTTTGATTAAAATAGTATCCATCAAAGATTTCATTGAAATGGTGCATAACTTAACAAAATTCATGTAAGATAAATGATAACGAGCGAGAATTCTGTGAATACACAAAGAACTGTGTAAAAAGTGCTGCATAACAATGTACACACGTAAATCAAAGATAAAAACAAATAAATTTCTGAGTGAAAAAGAAAATGATCGTGAGAATTTCTCATTCAACCGAGAAAAAAACTCTTTTTGAACAACATAAACAACATGAGTAAATAGAGAACACCACAAAAAGCTTTCCAAAATATTATTTTGACTTCTTCCTAGTAATTAATTGCAAATACTATGATCCAAAGGTTATAGAACATTGGCAAACAACAACCCGATACTATAGATAGTATCGCTTAATATATATGAGCTGGAAAAAAAGCCTACCTTCATTTTGGAAATTACAGATTTCAAGCTTATTCGTAGAGTGACCAAGGCTGATTGAATGAAAGCATTAAGTTGATCTTCTTCATCAGATTGATTATTATTTTTCAATTTAGGAGGATTAGTTAATAAATCAGCTAAAGCTTTTAAACCTTCAATAACAGCTTCACGTTTTTCTTTTGACTGTTCCCATGGTCCTTCACTTGGTTGTATACGACAACGATGAGCTGTTTGAAGGCATTGCACAGCCTAGCAACATATTAGAAAAAGAAAATCTAATCACAGGATGGGAAAAATTTAATGGTTATTCGTTTAGTCGTCTTACGACAAAAATAATCAGAAGTTAAACGTAATATCTTATCAGTATATGTGCACGGTAGATCTCATAAACATCAAAATTATTAGGTTAACAACCCAATAATTCAATCAATTGAACATGCATAACTATAAAGTATTTTCTTCTAAATAAAATCGAAAAACGACAAAATGAGAAAATAGTTTGAAGCTTTAGTTGTATTGCACAAAATGTGCTTAGATAACATTGGTATAATTTTATATGAAGCATTCCAAAAGAAATATTTTACAGATGAATATAATTTAGTCAGTCAATCAGTCAAATAAAATGTAGGACTTTGTACGCATATACATCAGTTCGAGTTGCCATAACACATTAGCACAAAGATCGAATTGTCAATTCAAATCCCATAGCAGTAGAGGTAGTAGAAGTATTAGCAGTAACCGGAGAGATTAGGGTTCGAAGAAATTATTCAAGAAGTATAATAATATACTTGATAAAAATGATAAGATCTTAGGGGACAATAATTAAAGGTTAAACATTTATAACAATTAACCAGGATCACAACATTATTAGCCCGAAATTTATTATGTTGTTCAAGCGTACTGAATTTTGTTTTACACATATTATAACTCAATCTTGAAGCTATTGGGTACATTTTAAGACTTAAAACTGAAACTGCAATACCAGTAATACGTATATATGTATTACAGGCGTCTTTTTATTAATTTGCTGTCACATAGTGTAAAATAATCATTTCATATGAATACTAAAAGCATGCGAAATCAATTCACCACTAAAACTGATAAAACTAAATATAATAACAAAACCCATCATTGTCAAAACGAGTCATGTGTTAAAAATGTGAAGGTGCACTCACAATGCACATACTATGATACAGGCGACAAACATGGATTTTCGTTGTTGAAGTCAAGTTATTTTCTTGTAGTAAAGTGTATTATGTAATTAATGATAATTAATATCAGATAAACGACGGCCAGAAGCATTTAATTCTCGATTAAGCTCTTGAGGAAAAAATCTTAAGTTTCCATATAAAAAGTTATGGAAAAGTAGAACCATCAATGATATTAATCAGAAAAATACAAAGATTTAAATTAACAGTAACTTTTCAAATAAAAAAGAAAGGATAATCAACTGAAGAATAGATAAAACATTTTCACAAATATTTTCCTTGGTAATGTCTTACATTACATACTGATTACATATCAGAATACAAAAGTTATTAATTATAAAACCTGATTGGGATTAATTTCGGTGCGTCATTTCACGCTCTTAAAATACGTTTACTTTGAAAATTCAACATGGGAAGTTTATGACTCTTTTTTTTCTAGCATACCAGAATGTAAACAACTGCTGATTGCTTTTAAGATTGAAACTAAACGGCATAAAACGTTTTATTCATCACTGTGACTCTTAGTTTGTTGAAGATATCAACCACTAAAACTTTTTAAAGAATCAAATAAATCAAGACAGTAATTTACCACCGTTTTATATATACATATGGCTTTTTTCGTCATTGATATTAAGAATTGGACTTGACCAGTTTTTGTAGGCGAATGTGCACTGTGGGCGGACTACTTTGATATCGTTAGTCAGTACAAGTTTTAGTAAAGCTAGGTTGTAGCTAGGAATGAAAACTGAGATCAGTGTTTCATACTATCTGGAAATGACTCAAAAGTAAGCGACGATATAGAAGTTAGGCATTTGCACGAGAGACCGAAGTTTTTCACTTGCGAGGTCAGAGGCGCACCTGTCTGGTGAGTCCCATACTAAGCTGTTCAGTGCTTCTGGGTTTTCATTAGTAATATAACATGGATAATTCCAATAAAAGTATCCTTTAGATTTAGAAGAAAACGAGTGATAATTTGTACAATTCACATTTTAATAGAGTCAGCCTAAAAACCGTGACCATGTTAAACAGGAGCTGGAAATGCTTTAAAAAATTAATTTTACTTACACGTTGATATGTGATATAAGTCATTTGAGGAGTTTCATCAACCAGAAGATGAGCATATTCATCCCATATGGCGGCATCGTTAGGAGTCTATTGGGTAATAAAATAACTCGTAATTAAAAAATAACAATAGAGTTCTACTAGTTATAATGATAACTGAACAAGTATCCATCACACTTTTTGTAATGGTGACTAAAATGAAGTTTTATAGAGTGATTTGAAATTTCTAACATTTTAAATTGAATAAAATCAATTTCAGGCAATTTTCAGATGAATATTTTGTAAACAAAAGTCAAAGAATCTGATTTCTGACCACTAGGTTTAGAAATTAGAAACATGATCCGCATATCTCCGGTCTAGGTCTAGACAATTAGATAATATTAATAGTCCTCTCAAAAATGAACGTGTTAGAAACTTAAGTATACGAAAATGTAAATAATCACTAAGTTATTATTACTTAGTTTCCATGCAAATTTATAACAAATGATATTTACAGTGAAACTAATATTTCTTTTTATCACTATCTCAGTGTTTGATGCTTTTACTTTGGTGAATTTTTTACCATTAAAACTATAGAAAGTAACATAATTTTCAAAAAATTTAAAAAAAGGATTATTCAGTGATTAAATCATAATCATTCTAAGATTTACGATAACTATAACATGTATTAACTTATTATACATTCAAATTACACATTTAGTCAATATAACTTATTGAAATATCTTACAGATGCTGTAACTCGACCAAATAGTTCAAGTAACTTATTACGTATATTACTTGTAGGGTTTCCTGTGGAATCCATTTCATTTAAAATAATACTTTTGACCATAATACCGAGAACTTGTGCATTTGCATACTTTCCTTGTAAATCTAACAGCCGATGATAGGCCTGTATAGTATCTTGAAAAGCTTTCACATCAGAACTAATCTGTAATGAATACAATATCAACAAGAATTATATCACCATTATGTAACTAAATCAGTAACAATAAAAAGATACTGAACAAATAAGTAAGAGGGAATAAATGAAACAATATTGTGTGTAAGTGTTAAGCAGTAGTCAGATAATATATATCACTTCACTCATATCCATGTATTTGAATAAGTGATTGGGAATTGATCAGCTACTAACCCTGCTAGCACATATTAATGACTAAGATTATAATATATCAAACATTTTACACTGAATTAATATAAAAAACTTCCTCTTGTTTATTTTGCATATTCAATCGTGTAGTTAGTTGATGAAATCAATCAAGTAGAAACAGGTTGCTACGTCGTTTTGTTATACATAGGTAAAAAACAGATCTTAACTACACAAGATTGATAAAATCTAATAGAATATAAATAACTGAAGTTATCTATTAAATGCATGAATTAATCAATACTGAAAATAATCAACAACAAAAATTAAAAAGTAATTAATTGCAACAATATATATATATATATATATATATAATTCATGTAGAAATCGATGAACTCACCAAGAGAATATTTTCCCATAAACGCCAGTTTTCATAACTATATTTACAAGCTTCTTTCATTAGTTTTAATGCTATATTCCTATACAGAAATTCAAAGATATTAAAATCAATATATTAATAATTTGTGAACTGGATAGTATTTGTTGACAAGCCAAAAAGCATACGATACTACACATTATAGGAGATAACATTTTACGTGTTATTCTACAAGAAATTCCTTAATAAATAGTTTCTGAGCTTCTAATAAAGAACTATCATCAGACAGGATGTATAAGTAAAAATGATATTAGAGATGGTCTGCTATGTTCTGTAATGAAACTATCAACTCGAATACTATGACACATTTATTTACTCAGTTCTTAATAGACAGGTAGTGAAGTGACGAAAATGAAAAAAGGCGTACGTGATTCATAAACATACTTTTTTCCTTGTAGCAGGACAGCAGTAGCACAATTACTCCAAGCTTCAAAATTCTAAAATAACAAACAAAAACGCCTGTTAAAAACTGTTGACTAATAGAAAGCACGTTTTTAATCGACTATTTCAGCAAAAACACGTCAGCAGTCTGCCAGTCATTTACAACGCAGAACTACGTACGTACGTACATCAGTTCAAGCTGCCATACTACATTAGCACAAAGACCGAATTGTCAATGCAAAACCTACAGAAGTAGAGGTAGTAGAAGTATTAACAGTAATCGAGAAGATTAGGGTTTGAAGTCATGATTCGAGAAGTATAATTCAGTGAGATAACTTTGGGAAGAGAAAGATAGAGGAGATGAGGAATAAAATGGATTAGGATTTCAAAGAACACACAGAATAAATGCACCTATGTAATCGCAAATGGTTTTCAGCCATGTCATTCAAGATCTCTGACCATCGATGACTATCATCTCGTGAATCCCAACCCGACAGTCCACACTTACCGACATGACTCAGTCCACTTGTCAGAGACTTCATGGATTTGTGCAATGTCTTGGTTTGGCCGACCCTACCTTTCACCCAACCTACTCCTACACCACAAAACATAGCTTGACGAGGTAGTTGGTGGTCGGGCATACGTAACACATGTCCCAACCATCTCAACTGGTGAAGTTTCAATACATCATCTGTTGATCTGCTATTCCTACCTAGTACTCGATTCCCAACAGCATTGCTTACTCGGTTGTCCCAAGATATAAGAGCAATGCTTTGCAGACACCCTTGATCGAAAACAAGCAACCTACGAATATCTACTCTTAATGGCCATCTTTCGCATCCATATAGTAGGACGGAGCAAACTGCTGCGAAGTAAACTCGTCCTTTCGTTAGCAAACGGATATCATATCTCCTATGCCATAAGTGACGCAGGTTGGCAAAAGCCAATCGATCCTTCTGGATCTGTGCCGAGATTTCGTCACAAACCAGGCCGTCAGCAGTGATGAGACTCCCAAGATAAGTGAAGTAGTCTACATACTCGACTACTTCACTCCGTATCATTAGTTCAGGTGCCGATTCAACCCAATCTTGAAGCAATATTTGGCATTTCGAGGAGGAAAACCGCATCCTGAACATGCTTGCATTATTGCTTACGGTAGTCAGAAGACGCTGGATTTTGTCACCGTCTTCACCAAGTAGAACTGTCATGGACATATCCTAAGTTAACGAGCGAGTTTCATGTTAAAAGGTCCTATTCGGTAGATGCTACTGATATCAACCGCTTCTCCGTACCTTTATGGTTTACCTTACTGGCAGATCACCGCAATTTCCACAGCCTTTTTGATATCATCCCAAGATGCCTCAGGGTGGGCTCCTGAAATATATTCTTGGCTATTCTATCATTAGGTAAAACCCTGAGAAATTTTATTGAGCTATCCTTCCTACGCCAAGTAGGCCGCAAAAAAACACACCCTAGCACTAGAGCAAGGTCTGAATCTGAACAAGTGCTCCAGAATGAGCGGCAGACTTCTATTGAGCCTCTACACCGATGGTTGACAGCAATGTAGTCTAGTTTGGACCAGCGCTGGGGTGTCGCCATATAAAGAGATGTCTTTGTTTATGCTTAAAGTTAGTGTTTGCTAGGAATAAACGATTGTCTGAGGATAGTTGCAGCAAACGGTCACCATTATCTGATCTTTGAGCCCCGACACCATAAGTTCTACCCAGGTGTCTTTCCTTTTCACCTAGTCTACCCACTTGAGCATTAAATCCGCCCACCATTATTACTAGCAAGGCGCCTAACTTTATGGAGGAGGTCCGAAAGCTTTCTGTAAAACTCATCTTTCACATCGTCTGAACTGCATTCAGTGGGAGCGTAGGCAGATACGACGAAGAGGCAACGGCGAGTTTTCCTATCTTTACGAGTCCGTACTGTCCTCTTTAGTCGGACAGCGCATAAGCGACTGTCTACTGGGATCCAGTCTAGGAGCGCTAGTTCCGCCCAACAACTTGATACTATACATACGCCAGCGGCGCCACGGGAAGCAGCATCAGGGCTATCAGAAACACGAAGCGTAAACTTTGTTGTGTCTTTGTCTGCACTAGGTGAAATCAAGTTGATGATTTCACTCGGATCTTGTATGCGTATTTCAGATACGTAACACACATTGGTTGCACGGGATTCCAGAGTTCTAGCTAATGAAGCCTGTTGCCCTATTCGACTCAAGGTTGACAGAAGGTGATGTGTGACATTCTTAGGGTCGACCTTTTCTAACCCTTCCTTCCTTACGAAAAAGCAGCATCGCCGCAGATGCCAGTTGTCTGAAGGAAACACCTTACTGTTGTCACACCCTTCTAAAGACAGCAGTACGACTTTGCCCTTAGGTTGTTGCTATTAATCTTATCGTTCGCCAATCGACCTGCCTGGCATGGTAGAACCTACAGGAAATTATGTTCCAGACAATGTAGCTCAGTAGGGTCATCACGACAGACAAGCCCGACCACTACGTCAGGGTAGCAGCTACCGTCGGCACACGTCATGATTACTTGAACAATGCCAATTTCTACCATTTATTTGCTGAATGAAAGAAGTCAGACCTGATTTATATATATATATATATATATATATATATATATATATATACTTTGATATTCTCAACAAGAACACTCTTACTTTGTTTGATGGTCGCCAGTTTTGAAACAAAAGCATCAAAGTTCAAAAATAGATCAGTTAACTAATTGTATGAAAACTTTTGCGAGTGCTAATCGCTCCACCGATACTTACAATAATTATCGTCTAAACGAGAAAAGTACTTTTTGATCAATTACTTTGGGCATAAGAACCTATTCTTGTACAACTATTAGACTTTTATTATGAACCATAACTTTGAGTAGTTTGTTCATGCAATTTTACATAAGAAAGTAAAACCGTAAACCGTCCAAAATTTTACAAAGGTCTAAATGGTACAAACAAACTCAACTCCACTGCATATGATAGCTAGGTTCAATAAACCATGGTTGATTATATTT
Organism: Schistosoma turkestanicum; assembly: GCA_944470395.2. NCBI lineage: Eukaryota > Metazoa > Platyhelminthes > Trematoda > Strigeidida > Schistosomatidae > Schistosoma > Schistosoma turkestanicum. The sequence continues at coordinate 48,560,323 of OX103971.1, forward strand.
AGCACAAAGAAAATTGTCTAAATTTTACAGGCAGATTTCTAAATATACGAAAGTGGTTTGATGGTTAGAATAATTGAATTTCACCCAAGCTCGGACGGAATTTTACTTATTTCATTGAAGGTGATTGAGTTGCATCGCTAGACTTGACATAAGAAATTTAAATCAAACAAATGTACACAAGTCTGCATTGTGTTACATAGATAAACTTGGCACGATAAAGTGAAATTTTGTAATTGATTATAAGTAAAAAGTAACTTACATCTGGATCTAAACGAACACACGAACGAAAAGCATTTTCTGCTTTTATATACTCTTTGGCTTGAAGACAACAGCATCCAAAAGTGAACCATAGATTAACCTATGAAAATTCATATTATAGATTTTAAACTGTTATACAGTGTTTAGGTAATACAGTTGATACTGTAATTTTATTAAAAGTATTCAGGTTATGAGAAAAACAGTATCGACAAGAGTAAAAAACTTTTACATTGACAGTGGTGGACTAACTTCCTTATCTAGGCAAAGTATGTTTTTAAGATTCAGGATTTGTAAGCGAATTCACCCAAAGTTTATAAATAATTGAATAATTCTTTCCTTTGGTCTTAATCGACAGTTGAATCTCGATGGATAATTACGATGAAGTTTTGATTGGGTTTACTGTGATCACTTTTGAGAACAACTGAAATTATTCTGATACGAAAGGAATCGACTGTGACTGGTAGGATAGGGTCATTATAGAATATATACTGGAATCAACAAAGGAGTGAAATGAGCAACCGATTGTTCCAAAAATTACTATACGTGACTTAAGCTACTCATAAATTTTAGGTAGTCTAATAAATATTTCTGTAATTTGTTGCTGAAAAGATGGCTGATAATCTTTTGTATACTGATCATATTGCAACAGAAGGATATTTCTTCGGAACATTTTTTAGTCAAATCTACCTTGACTATCGAAACAGTAGACAGAGCAGTCAATACAACTGTAGTATCTCCACATACACTTGAGTTTGTTCATATTTTATTTGCTTAAGCCTCTTGGTTAACTTATTTAACTGAGCCATTTGTACGCCAATAACTTATACGTACCATTGGCTTTTATTATTGTTGGGTTTTTTATGAGCAAGTATGACCGAACATTACTTACTGCCTACGTGCATATTCATTCTATTTGCTTTAATGTTAGCACTTGAATATTTTGATGACTGAGACATTTTCCGATATATATATAAATATATATATATATATATATATATATATAAATATATATTAATCTTATTCATTCATTTGCTTGCTTGCCGTTCGGGACTCGCATACTATTTTTACTTCGTGCGCCAAGTAAACGTATTCGACACTAAATATTCCTCTTTTGATTTACAAACCATGAGGCGTTATTTAGTAACGGTTGTCTGGTTGTCAGCATACGAAGTCTAAGAACATATCGAATACCGACCGCCACGGAACTACTGAGGTACCGGCCACCACATAACCATATAACCTCAATGATCAATGTTATATCCTGCAGGATCAATATCCTACATCATGCCAGTGTACATAGAAATACAACCAGAGAGATAAATATGAAAGAAATTTAAAACAGTGATTTGTTAAAAACCAAATTTGTATAAAACGAAGTATATTATTCAAGAAATAAGATGTTAAATGAGAAGAATTGAGTGGTTATCGTATTTGGAGAAAGTATACAAGTATGAAGTTGTCGAGGTATTTTTTAATGGATTATCATAAGAATTAAACAACTAGACATGGAAACCACAGTTAACTGTAAAACTGTGAATGATTGGGACGAATATTGATTTATAAATCAAAATAAATGAATGAATTTGAGTTCTCACTAGAAACAACTGAAAATATTTATTTTATGATAATTTATTTTATTCAAATGAGTTGGTAAGCAAATAAAATGTGATAGATTTATAATGGACTTACCTGCATATTGTTAATTTCTAAGGACTTTTGAAAGCATTCGATTGCATTGGTATAGTCCTAAACAAGTTATTGAGATATATTTGATAGTATGGAAAATTTCAGACAAACTTTATCTGTGTACATATATATAACAGCTAGGCTGCGCATTGCTCGAGCTGACTTACAACCAGATATATCCCACGCCTTTAAATAGTGTTGGCGATCATTTGTCACATCACCAAGAGCACAATATAAATCAGCAGATTCATCTCCAGCATTTAGACGAGAACGAATGACTTCTTCAGCCTGATTATATTGATAAAAAAATATATGATTGGCAAAGAATAAATAAAATGTTTCATGACCAAAAAATTAACACAACTAGATGGAATGAAACCAATATAACAAATCTAAAATAATTTTACTTACTTCAAGAGCTAACGTATACAGTTTGGGAAGATAATTTCGGAAATATTAAGGTTTTTTCGGACTATATATACATCTGAATAACACACACACTTTTAAGCGATGATACTGTTGAACAGTCAATCAGTCATCAATCAACAGCAACGTAGAACTTCGTACGTACGTACATCAGTTGAAGTTGCTATACCACATTCAAATCCCATAGTAGTAGAGATAGTAAAAGTATTAGAAGTAATAGGAGAGATAAGGGTTCGAAGACGTTATTCAAGAAGTATAATTCAGTGAGGCAAATTTAGAAACAGAAAGATATTGGTGATGAGGAATTGAGAAGGTTAGGATTTGACAGAATACAAAGAATGTATCCACCTGCGCCATTGCAAACGGTTTTGAGCCGTGTCATTCAGGGTCTCTAAGTTGAACAGTACATAGTTTACTGAGTTATTCTTTTGATAACTGAATGGACTAGGATCTTAAAATATCCCACAATGTAGAAAACATAAAAAGCTATAATTCCAACATTATGATTTCATTTGTGAATAACTTTCAGCCATAAATTGCTGCTGATTTTCCATCCAGTATGATTGTCGTACACACTGCCAGTGTTAATATTACTCAAATGAAACAGACAATAGTACGATAGTGATGTATTTGTGATTTTTCCAAACGAGAAGGATTCAAAATCTCAACTCAATGAGATATCACGAATACATCATCAGTATTTTACCTAATGCTCAATTTATTTGAAATTATAAGGTCATATCTTGGCAGTGATAGCTTAAAACATAATGGTTGTATTGTGGAGTATTTCCAGATTGCCGTCTGTGTGATAGGATATAAAAAGAGCAGTGACTGTTTCTAATAAACAGCATATTTTTATATTAGGTAAATAATACATAGAAACCGTCAACGAAGAAATAAAACATACCTTTTCTCTTTTGTTTAAACGAGTGTAGCATTCAATTATTTCAGACCATTTGTCCCATAACAGAAAACTGTCTAGAGCACTTTTGAAACATCCTATTTTCATAAGCAGTCGACCTTGTTCAATCTGAAAGAAAAGATTTAATTTGAAAACTAAGAAACATCTCCATTTTTATAATTTCTACAAGTTTATTTGGAATGTAAAACGTACATAAATCAACAAACTGATATAACCTACCATTGTTACATAATTCTTCATGAAAAAACATACACATTGCGTATCTCCATAATTTTGTTAGTCGTTTCCTGAACGATCTATCGGAAAAAATTAAAGACCTTAAACGTTCGATTTGTAAGGACTTGATACGTCAGGAAGTGTTTGAATCTCAAACTACTTTGAGAGTCACTTAAGTCTTGCTGTTATCAAAAATAATTAGATATATGAAAAACAATTATAATTCACCAACAACTTTACGCTTATCTAGAACTCAAAGTTACTGGCGTTCTAGAAATCTACTGGGTAGGAAGTGAACTATCATCAAATAATTTGCAACGCGATGCAAAAGTACTGGTTTCGAGATACCTGAATAAGTTAACCTAAGTAATCAGAGAAAGCAGTTTTCTCCAAGTAGCGGAATATGTATACTACGAAAAAAACAAGGAAATGAACCGAACATTTACGTAAAATAATAAAAGGTAGACACAACTTAGAATATCAAAACAAAGTATCTAGACATAATCAAGTAAAACTACGCTTTGACTTGTTATAATATAAAACGTAACTATAAAATGAATAATGTGATAAACGGGCCCTAGCAATCAAATCAAATCCTTTCTACACCTCCTAATAACCCGCTTATCTCTTTGACCAACTCTTCCTTCGATTGTTTGTCACCTCGCGCCGCTGAAACAAACGGTTTGCACTCACGAAACATTATTCCTAGTATCCTAAAACCCCGTACTAAATAAGATATAGGAGCTTTTAATGTTCGGACCCTATGCCAAATAGGGCAACAGGCTTCAATAGCTAGAACTCTGGAATCCCGTGCAACCAATGTGTGTTACGTGTCTGAAATGCGCATACAAGATCCGAGTAAAATCATCAACTTGATTTCACCTAGTGCAAATAAAGACACAACAAAGTTTACGCTTCGTGTTTCTGATAGCCCTGATGCTGCTTCCCGTGGCGCCGCTGGCGTATGTATAGTATCAAGTTGTTGGGCAGAACTAGCGCTCCTAGACTGGATCCCAGTAGACAGTCGCTTATGCGCTGTCCGACTAAAGAGGACAGTACGGACTCGTAAAGATAGGAAAACTCGCCGTTGCCTCTTCGTCGTATCTGCCTACGCTCCCACTGACTGTAGTTCAGACGATGTGAAAGATGAGTTTTACAGAAAGCTTTCGGACCTCCTCCATAAAGTTAGGCGCCTTGATAGTAATAATGGTCGGCGGATTTAATGCTCAAGTGGGTAGACTAGGTGAAAAGGAAAGACACCCGGGTAGAACTTATGGTGTCGGGGCTCAAAGATCAGATAATGGTGACCGTCTGCTGCAACTATCCTCAGACAATCGTTTATTCCTAGCACACACTAACTTTAAGCATAAGGAAAAACATCTTTTGACTTGGCAACCCCCAAAGTCGTCTCAACGCTGGACCCAACTAGATCACATCGCAATCAGCCACCGATGGAGAGGTTAAATAGAGGACTGTCGTTCTGGAGCACATGTCTGGATTCAGACCGTGCGTAATTGTTTGCGACTTAGTGGGCATAGGAAAAACGCTGCAAAGAAACCTCTTGGGGTTCTACTTAATGATAGCAGAGCTACGAATATATTTCAGGGACAATTAAAAAAACAATTAGGCGGCAATGTAAGTGATTTCCATTCTGAGGCAGGTTGGAATGATATCAAAAAGGCTGTGGAAATAGCACTGATATCCGCTAGGTTAGGAATGAGCCATCGATCTCGTTGCATCTACCGAACTGACAGATGCTGGTAAACTCATCCCACTTGGCTCTGAACATGATTAAGAGCAAAGTTAGCTTAAGCGTAAGCTGACAAAAAAGCCTAGGCAATGATCACGGACAGTGGTGGGTAACAAAAGCGAGAGAGATGGAAAAGGCAGCGGTGATAGGTAACAACAGACAGTTGTTCCGACTTATCACGGAAACCGGTATTAGGAATCCGAATGTGAGTGAAACTTTCTCGCGAAAGGAAGAGACTGTTATTCATTCTCAATCCGGGAGATTGGATCGATGGGCACAACACTTCAGGAATCAGTTCAACTGGCCTTCAGCCACACTTTGGTTGCCCGTTATCTCCAGTCACCCTAAATGGCAAATCGACATAAGTCCTCTGAGTCTTAACAAAGTTGAGAAAGCTATGGGAAATCTGAAGAGAGGGAGCGCAGCGGATCCTGATAGACTTACCCCTGAGATTTATGAGGATGGTGGCCTAGTTTTAGCAGTTAGATTGACCGAGATCTTAGGTAGAATTTGGGAACTGGGTGTAATCCGATCTGACTGGTCTCAATCATTGATTGTACCAATTTATAAGAAAGGACAAAAGTCATTTTGTGACAGTCACAGAGTTATCAGCCTAACTAATATAGTATCTAAATTTCTAGCCTCAGTAATACTCCGATGCTTGACGAAAGCTCGTGAAGAGCAAATTAGAGACAACCAGGCTGATTTCCGAGCTGGACGTGGTTGTATGGACCACATCTTCACACTACGACAGGTCCTAAAATAAAGACACGTTCAGACACCAAACAATAGTAGTATTTCTCGACCTTAATGCGGCATTTGACTCTGTCGATTGTGAGCTTCTGTGGCAGTGTCTGTCATCAAAAGGTGTACCAAAGAAGTAGATTAACCTTATACAAGTTCTCTACTCGAACACCACTGGTCGAGTGAGAGCCTTGGCGAACTATCATCGGAATTCTTTACGTCAAGTGGTGTCCGTCAGGGCTGTCCACTCTCCTCATTCCTGTTTGACTTTGTCGTATTCATGCTTCTATAGTTAACATTATCATCGTCAGACACGCTCATTGACTTGGAGTATGCTGATGAAATAGTTCTATTCGGTGAAGAAGATGACAAAATGCAGAGTCTTCCGACCATCCTAAGCAACAATGCCAGCATGTTTGGGATGTGGTTCTTCCCATTGAAATCCAAAATGTTGCTTTAAGACTGGGTTGAATCGGCACCTGAACTAATGATACGGAGTGAAGTAGTCGAGTATGTAGACTACTTCACTTATCTTGGGAGTCTCATCACTTCTGACGGCCTGGTTTGTGACGAAATCTCGGCACAGATGCAGAAGGATCGATTGGCTTTTGCCAACCTGCGTCACTTATGGCATAGGAGATATGATATCCGTTTGCTAACGAAAGGACGAGTTTACTTCGCAGCAGTTTGCTCCGTCCTACTATATGGATGCGAAAGATGGCCATTAAGAGTAGATATTCGTAGGTTGCTTGTTTTCGATCAAGGGTGTCTGCAAAGCATTGCTCTTATATCTTGGGACAACCGAGTAAGCAATCCTGTTGGGAATCGAATACCAGGTAGGAATAGCAGATCAACAGATGATGTATTGAAACTTCACCAGCTGAGATGGTTGGGACATGTGTTACGTATGCCCGACCACCGACTGCCTCGACGAGCTACGTTGTGCGATGTAGGAACAGGTTGGAAGAAAGCCAGGAGCGGCCAGACCAAAACATCCATGAAGTCACTGACAAGTGGACTGAGTCATGTCGGCAGGTGTCGACTACCTGGTTGGGGCCCGTGAGATGATAACTGATGTACGTACGTAGGTACGAAGTTCTACGTTGTTGCTGATTGATTGAGCAATATTACGAGTAAAGACAGCTGATACTATTCGAAGAAATTGTGGGTACTTTAAGCTGAAAGCATGAACACGTTGATGAAATCCTTATCAATACAAACTATACAATAGCCAAAAACACCGTACATATGCTGATATTGTTTGCCTTAACAATTATTACACTTTAGCTTATGTATCCATTTGATCAAACTTAAAAATTCAGTTGGTTATAGCTGATGTAAGTCATAAAATGGTGATTTAAAACTATAGAGTATGATTGGTAAAAATCTACACAATCTGGATTTGTCTGTCGACAAAAAAATTAAATGAAATGGATATAATCGTATACATAAGCCACTTACTTCGAGAGTCCAAATAGAAGGCATTCTGGAAAGAAAGAAGCTACTGGGAGATCTTTCAGAAAATGATGGACTAGTTCGTTTAAACTGAGAGCATAACTCCTAAAATAAGTCAGTTGATAAATTCTGATTGAAATTACAGTAAAATTCTTACCTCTAGTTGAGATAATGCACGCTCAGTTCTTCGAACAGAATTATGTTCGAGTAAACTTCTTCTATACAGTGTTTCTGTGGCAATGGGCCACGAAGAACTGCTTTTCGTTCCATTTTCAGAATCTGGGTAAACAGCTCGGATAACAGTATTGATGTATGCTAAACACTGTTGCTCTGTTAAATCGTCTCGTGGGTAGTGACGACGATGAAGTTCACTAACCGAGTGTACATAAAATTTATAAAAATGATCTTACCACAATAACAAAATGAAAGACTGCTCTGTATTTGAAAGAACACTTTGTTCATTGAAGTCACTAAATATGACACTATTGAGAAGTACATCATCACTAAGAGAAATTATCTAAACGGAATCTAACTTAAGGTAAAATAAAATTACCTGAGGCAATGGATAGTTAAATGACGTTTTGCCGTCTTTATTTTCGATCTTTCTGCTAACCGTAACCGTGAGATTTGCAACTTCTTTCTCCTGGAATCTGGTGCGTTTACCTAGGACACCTATTGATTTTTTTAAATACATGTGACGTGTTTACCATTAAATTGTACATCAATATTTAAATACTGAGCGCATCTGGAAGCGAAGGTTTTTGAGGCCTCATATTCATAATAAAAAACGCTCAGATATGATGCTATCATTAAATACTGAATGACGTCCTCATCAGAGTCAGTAGAATCAAGATATTCCTCACCTACAAAGTGGCTGTATTAAATAACCGAGTCACGTACAGACATTGGTAATATCTTGAAATTCACTTTTTAGTTTGGGTGACCTTTCATCACCAATTAGGTACTGATGCAAATAAACGCATTTCAAGTAGTTTAAATAATAAAGGAATGACTGAAACAAAAGCATGATTAGCAAACACATTTTATATACAAGAGTTTGAGAAACTGTAGACATTTTCCGGCATAAGCGTTTACACAGCCAAAATAAACTAAGTGACTTAGTAAGTCTGAAAGGATGTTCGCCTTCACAGCACAAATCTTCTAACGCCAACTGGTAGCATCCATCAAATTCATTAAACTCATCAACCAAACCGCCTATAAAATTCACCGCAACAAAATACGTCATAGCATAGTCGATTATCTGTAAGACGGAAACAGATCTGGATGTAAAGTATAGGTAGTGAATGAACATACCGTTCCAGTAAAATATTGATTAGCGAATCATCATCCAACTCTGATAAAGGGATATCTGAAAAGATCTTCTTAATGTAAGAAATACAATCAATGGGAGAATAGGTCTTTTCACTGTTTGCGTCCATAATTGTAATGTCTACCAAAAATTAATAGGAATTGGAATAAATAAAAAATTGAAGACTAAAAGTCTTAAGGCAACAAAATGTTTTATATAGATAAAGCTATAAAAATTATGGAATTTGTTTATGAATTCTTAATCCTCAAAATGAAGAAAGACGAAGACCTACAGTAAATGAAACATAATAGCTTATGTGATATTTCTTTAGAAAAATATCACATAAGCTATTAGATCATTACACTGTTCCATTTTACTGTAGGTCTTCGTCTTTCTTCATTTTGAGGATTAGGAATTCATAAACAAATTCCATAATTTTTGTAGCTGTATCTATATGTATATAAAACATTTTGTTGCCTTAAGACTTTTAGTCTTCAATTTATTCTTCATTCCAATTCCTATTAATTTTTGGTAGACATTACAATTATGGACGCAAACAGTGAAAAGACCTATTCTCCCATTGATTGTATTTCTTACATTAAGAAGATCTTTTCAGATATCCCTTTATCAGAGTTGGATGATGATTCGCTAATCAATATTTTACTGGAACGGTATGTTCATTCGCTACCTATACTTTACATCCAGGTCTGTTTCCGTCTTACAGATAATCGACTATGCTATGACGTATTTTGTTGCGGTGAATTTTATAGGCGGTTTGGTTGATGAGTTTAATGAATTTGATGGATGCTACCAGTTGGCGTTAGAAGATTTGTGCTGTGAAGGCGAATATCCTTTCAGACTTACTAAGTCACTTAGTTTATTTTGGCTGTGTAAACGCTTATGCCGGAAAATGTCTACAGTTTCTCAAACTCTTGTATATAAAATGTGTTCGCTAATCATGCTTTTGTTTCAGTCATTCCTTTATTATTTAAACTACTTGAAATGCGTTTATTTGCATCAGTACCTAATTGGTGATGAAAGGTCACCCAAACTAAAAAGTGAATTTCAAGATATTACCAATGTCTGTACGTGACTCGGTTATTTAATACAGCCACTTTGTAGGTGAGGAATATCTTGATTCTACTGACTCTGATGAGGACGTCATTCAGTATTTAATGATAGCATCATATCTGAGCGTTTTTTATTATGAATATGAGGCCTCAAAAACCTTCGCTTCCAGATGCGCTCAGTATTTAAATATTGATGTACAATTTAATGGTAAACACGTCACATGTATTTAAAAAAATCAATAGGTGTCCTAGGTAAACGCACCAGATTCCAGGAGAAAGAAGTTGCAAATCTCACGGTTACGGTTAGCAGAAAGATCGAAAATAAAGACGGCAAAACGTCATTTAGCTATCCATTGCCTCAGGTAATTTTATTTTACCTTAAGTTCGATTCCGTTCAGATAATTTCTCTTAGTGATGATGTACTTCTCAATAGTGTCATATTTAGTGACTTCAATAAACAAAGTGTTCTTTCAAATACAGAGCAGTCTTTCATTTTGTTATTGTGGTAAGATCATTTTTATAAATTTTATGTACACTCGGTTAGTGAACTTCATCGTCGTCACTACCCACGAGACGATTTAACAGAGCAACAGTGTTTAGCATACATCAATACTGTTATCCGAGCTGTTTACCCAGATTCTGAAAATGAAACGAAAAGCAGTTCTTCGTGGCCCATTGCCACAGAAACACTGTATAGAAGAAGTTTACTCGAACATAATTCTGTTCGAAGAACTGAGCGTGCATTATCTCAACTAGAGGTAAGAATTTTACTGTATTTTCAATCAGAATTTATCAACTGACTTATTTTAGGAGTTATGCTCTCAGTTTAAACGAACTAGTCCATCATTTTCTGAAAGATCTCCCAGTAGCTTCTTTCTTTCCAGAATGCCTTCTATTTGGACTCTCGAAGTAAGTGGCTTATGTATACGATTATATCCATTTCATTTAATTTTTTTGTCAACAGACAAATCCGGATTGTGTAGATTTTTACCAATCATACTCTATAGTTTTAAATCACCATTTTATGACTTACATCAGCTATAACCAACTGAATTTTTTAAGTTTGATCAAATGGATACATAAGCTAAAGTGTAATAATTGTTAAGGCAAACAATATCAGCATATGTACGGTGCTTTTTGGCTATTGTATAGTTTGTATTGATAAGGATTTCATCAACGTGTTAATGCTTTCAGCTTAAAGTACCCACAATTTCTTCGAATAGTATCAGCTGTCTTTACTCGTAATATTGCTCATTCAATCAATCAATCAGCAACAACGTAGAACTTCGTACCTACGTACGTACATCAGTTATCATCTCACGGGCCCCAAGCAGGTAGTCGACACCTGCCGACATGACTCAGTCCACTTGTCAGTGACTTCATGGATGTTTTGGTCTGGCCGCTCCTGGCTTTCTTCCAACCTGTTCCTACATCGCACAACGTAGCTCGTCGAGGCAGTCGGTGGTCGGGCATACGTAACACATGTCCCAACCATCTCAACTGGTGAAGTTTCAATACATCATCTGTTGATCTGCTATTCCTACCTAGTACTCGATTCCCAACAGCATTGCTTACTCGGTTGTCCCAAGATATAAGAGCAATGCTTTGCAGACACCCTTGATCGAAAACAAGCAACCTACGAATATCTACTCTTAATGGCCATCTTTCGCATCCATATAGTAGGACGGAGCAAACTGCTGCGAAGTAAACTCGTCCTTTCGTTAGCAAACGGATATCATATCTCCTATGCCATAAGTGACGCAGGTTGGCAAAAGCCAATCGATCCTTCTGGATCTGTGCCGAGATTTCGTCACAAACCAGGCCGTCAGCAGTGATGAGACTCCCAAGATAAGTGAAGTAGTCTACATACTCGACTACTTCACTCCGTATCATTAGTTCAGGTGCCGATTCAACCCAATCTTAAAGCAACATTTTGGATTTCGATGGGAAGAACCACATCCCAAACATGCTGGCATTGTTGCTTAGGATGGTCGGAAGACTGCATTTTGTCATCTTCATCGAATAGAACTATTTCATCAGCATACTCCAAGTCAATGAGCGTGTCTGACGATGATAATGTTAACTCTAAAAGCATGTATACGACAAAGTCAAACAGGAATGAGGAGAGTGGACAGCCCCGACGGACACCACTTGACGTAAAGAATTCCGATGACAGTTCGCCAAGGCTCTCACTCGACCAGTGGTGTTCGAGTAGAGAACTTGTATAAGGTTAATGTACTTCTTTGGTACACCTTTTAATGACAGACACTGCCACAGAAGCTCACAATCGACAGAGTCAAATGCCGCATTAGGGTCGAGAAATACTACTATTGTTTGGTGTCTGAACGTGTCTTTATTTTAGGACCTGTCGTAGTGTGAAGATGTGGTCCATACAACCACGTCCAGCTCGGAAATCAGCCTGGTTGTCTCTAATTTGCTCTTCACGAGCTTTCGTCAAGCATCGGAGTATTACTGAGGCTAGAAATTTAGATACTATATTAGTTAGGCTGATAACTCTGTGACTGTCACAAAATGACTTTTGTACTTTCTTATAAATTGGTACAATCAAGGATTGAGACCAGTCAGATCGGATTACACCCAGTTCCCAAATTCTACCTAAGATCTCGGTCAATCTAACTGCTAAAACTAGGCCATCATCCTCAAAAATCTCAGGGGTAAGTCTATCAGGATCCGCTGCTCTCCCTCTCTTCAGATTTCCCATAGCTTTCTCAACTTTGTAAAGACTCAGAGGACTTATGTCGATTTGCCATTTAGGGTGACTGGAGATAACGGGCAACCAAAGTGTGGCTGAAGGCCAGTTGAACCGATTCCTGAAGTGTTGTGCCCATCGATCCAATCTCCCGGATTGAGAATGAATAACAGTCTCTTCCTTTTCCGAGAAAGTTTCACTCACATTCGGATTCCTAATACCGGTTTCCGTGATAAGTCGGAACAACTGTCTGTTGTTACCTATCACCGCTGCCTTTTCCATCTCTCTCGCTTTTGTTACCCACCACTTTCCGTGATCATTTTTGTCAGCTTACGCTTAAGCTAACTTTGCTCTTAATCATGTTCAGAGCCAAGTGGGATGAGTTTACCAGCATCTATCAGTTCGGTGGATGCAACGAGATCGATGGCTTATTCCTAACGTAGCAGATATCAGTGCTATTTCCACAGCCTTTTTGATATCATTCCAACCTGCCTCAGAATGGAAATCACTTACATTGCCGCCTAATTGTTTTTTTAATTGTCCCGTGAAATATATTCGTAGCTCTGCTATCATTAAGTAGAACCCCAAGAGGTTTCTTTGCAGCGTTTTTCCTATGCCCACTAAGTCGCAAACAATTACGCACTCATTAGAGCATGGTCTGAATCCAGACATGTGCTCCAGAACGACAGTCCTCTATTTAACCCCTCCATCGGTGGCTGATTGCGATGTGATCTAGTTGGGTCCAGCGTTGAGACAACTTTGGGGGTTGCCAGGTCAAAAGATGTTTTTCCTTATGCTTAAAGTTGGTATTTGCTAGGAATAAACGATTGTCTGAGGATAGTTGCAGCAAACGGTCACCATTATCTGATCTTTGAGCCCCGACACCATAAGTTCTACCCAGGTGTCTTTCCTTTTCACCTAGTCTACCCACTTGAGCATTAAATCCGCCCACCATTATTACTAGCAAGGCGCCTAACTTTATGGAGGAGGTCCGAAAGCTTTCTGTAAAACTCATCTTTCACATCGTCTGAACTGCATTCAGTGGGAGCGTAGGCAGATACGACGAAGAGGCAACGGCGAGTTTTCCTATCTTTACGAGTCCGTACTGTCCTCTTTAGTCGGACAGCGCATAAGCGACTGTCTACTGGGATCCAGTCTAGGAGCGCTAGTTCCGCCCAACAACTTGATACTATACATACGCCAGCGGCGCCACGGGAAGCAGCATCAGGGCTATCAGAAACACGAAGCGTAAACTTTGTTGTGTCTTTGTCTGCACTAGGTGAAATCAAGTTGATGATTTCACTCGGATCTTGTATGCGCATTTCAGACACGTAACACACATTGGTTGCACGGGATTCCAGAGTTCTAGCTATTGAAGCCTGTTGCCCTATTTGGCATAGGGTCCGAACATTAAAAGCTCCTATATCTAATTTAGTACGGGGTTTTAGGATACTAGGAATAATGTTTCGTGAGTGCAAACCGTTTGTTTCAGCGGCGCGAGGTGACAAACAATCGAAGGAAGAGTTGGTCAAAGAGATAAGCGGGTTATTAGGAGGTGTAGAAAGGATTTGATTCGATTGCTAGGGCCCGTTTATCACATTATTCATTTTATAGTTACATTTTATATTACAACAAGTCAAAGCGTAGTTTTACTTGATGATGTCTAGATACTTTGTTTTGATATTTTACGTTGTGTCTACCTTTATTATTTTACGTAAATGTTCGGTTCATTTCCTTGTTTTTTTCGTAGTATACATATTCCGCTACTTGGAGAAAACTGCTTTCTCTGATTACTTAGGTTAACTTATTCAGGTATCTCGAAACCAGTACTTTTGCATCGCGTTGCAAATTATTTGATGATAGTTCACTTCCTACCCAGTAGATTTTTAGAACGCCAGTAACTTTGAGTTCTAGATAAGCGTAAAGTTTAGGGTGAATTATAATTGTTTTTCATATATCTAATTATTTTTGATAACAGCAAGACTTAAGTGACTCTCAAAGTAGTTTGAGATTCAAACACTTCCTGACGTATGAAGTCCTCACAAATCGAACGTTTAAGGTCTTTAATTTTTTCCGATAGATCGTTCAGGAAACGACTAACAAAATTATGGAGATACGCAATGTGTATGTTTTTTCATGAAGAATTATGTAACAATGGTAGGTTATATCAGTTTGTTGATTTATGTATGTTTTACATTCCAAATAAACTTGTAGAAATTATAAAAATGGAGATGTTTCTTAGTTTTCAAATTAAATCTTTTCTTTCAGATTGAACAAGGTCGACTGCTTATGAAAATAGGATGTTTCAAAAGTGCTCTAGACAGTTTTCTGTTATGGAACAAATGGTCTGAAATAATTGAATGCTACACTCGTTTAAACAAAAGAGAAAAAGTATGTTTTATTTCTTCGTTGAAGGTTTCTATGTATTATTTACCTAATATAAAAATATGCTGTTTATTAGAAACAGTCACTGCTCTTTTTATATCCTATCACACAGACGGCAATCTGGAAATACTCCACCATACAACCATTATGTTTTAAGGTATCACTGCCAAGATATGACCTTATAATTTCAAATAAATTGAGCATTAGGTAAAATACTGATGATGTATTCGTGATATCTCATTGAGTTGAGATTTTGAATCCTCCTCGTTTGGAAAAATCACAAATACATCACTATCGTACTATTGTCTGTTTCATTTGAGTAATATTAACACTGGCAGTGTGTACGCCAATCATACTGGATGGAAAATCAGCAGCTATTTATGGCTGAAAGTTATTCATAAATGAAATCATAATGTTGGAATTATAGCTTTTTACGTTCTATACATTGTGGGATATTTTAAGATCCTAGTCCATTCAGTTATCAAAAGAATAACTCAGTAAACTATGTACTGTTCAACTTAGAGACCCTGAATGACACGGCTCAAAACCGTTTGCAACGGAGCATGTGGATACATTCTTTGTATTCTGTCAAATCCTAACCTTCTCAATTCCTCATCACCAATATCTTTCTGTTTCTAAATTTGCCTCACTGAATTATACTTCTTGAATAACGTCTTCGAACCCTGATCTCTCCTATTACTTCTAATACTTTTACTATCTCTACTACTATGGGATTTGAATGTGGTATAGCAACTTCAACTGATGTACGTACGTACGAAGTTCTACGTTGCTGTTGATTGATGGTTGATTGACTGTTCAACAGTATCATCGCTTAAAAGTGTGTGTGTTATGCAGATGTATATATAGTCCGAAAAAACCTTAATATTTCCGAAATTATCTTCCCAAACTGTATACGTTAGCTCTTGAAGTAAGTAAAATTATTTTAGATTTGTTATATTGGTTTCATTCCATCTAGTTGTGTTAATTTTTTGGTCATGAAACATTTTATTTATTCTTTGCCAATCATATATTTTTTTATCAATATAATCAGGCTGAAGAAGTCATTCGTTCTCGTCTAGATGCTGGAGATGAATCTGCTGATTTATATTGCGCTCTTGGTGATGTGACAAATGATCGCCAACACTATTTAAAGGCGTGGGATATATCTGGTTGTAAGTCAGCTCGAGCAATGCGCAGCCTAGCTGTTATATATATGTACACAGATAAAGTTTGTCTGAAATTTTCCATACTATCAAATGTATCTCAATATCTTGTTTAGGACTATACCAATGCAATCGAATGCTTTCAAAAGTCATTAGAAATTAACAATATGCAGGTAAGTTCATTATAAATCTATCACATTTTATTTGCTTACCAACTCATTTGAATAAAATAAATTATCATAAAATAAATGTTTTCAGTTGTTTCTAGTGAGAACTCAAATTCATTCATTTATTTTGATTTATAAATCAATATTCGTCCCAATCATTCACAGTTTTACAGTTAACTGTGGTTTCCATGTCTAGTTGTTTAATTCTTATGATAATCCATTAAAAAATACCTCGACAACTTCATACTTGTATACTTCCTCCAAATACGATAAACACTCAATTCTTCTCATTTAACATCTTATTTCTTGAACAATATACTTCGTTTTATACAAATTTGGTTTTTAACAAATCACTGTTTTAAATTTCTTTCATATTTATCTCTCTGGTTGTATTTCTATGTACACTGACATGATGTAGGATATTGATCCTGCAGGATATAACATTGATCATTGAGGTTATATGGTTATGTGGTGGCCGGTACCTCAGTAGTTCCGTGGCGGTCGGTATTCGATATGTTCTTAGACTTCGTATGCTGACAACCAGACAACCGTTACTAAATAACGCCTCATAGTTTGTAAATCAGAAGAGGAATATTTAGTGTCGATTACGTTTACTTGGCGCACGAAGTAAAAATAGTATGCGAGTGCCGAACGGCAAGCAAGCAAATGAATGAATAAGATTAAGATATATATATATATATATATATATATATATATATATATATATATATATAGGAAAATGTCTCAGTCATCGAAATATTCAAGTGCTAACATTAAAGCAAATAGAATGAATATGCACGTAGGCAGTAAGTAATGTTCGGTCATACTTGCTCATAAAAAACCCAACAATAATAAAAGCCAATGGTACGTATAAGTTATTGGCGTACAAATGGCTCAGTTAAATAAGTTAACCAAGAGGGTTAAGCAAATAAAATATGAACAAACTCAAGTGTATGTGGAGATACTACAGTTATATTGACTCTTCTGTCTACTGTTTCGATAGTCAAGGTAGATTTGACTAAAAAATGTTCCGAAGAAATATCCTTCTGTTGCAATATGATCAGTATACAAAAGATTATCAGCCATCTTTTCAGCAACAAATTACAGAAATATTTATTAGACTACCTAAAATTTATGAGTAGATTAAGTCACGTATAGTAATTTTTAGAACAATCGGTTGGTCATTTCACTCCTTTGTTGATTCCAGTATATATTCTATAATGACCCTATCCTACCAGTCACAGTCGATTCCTTTCGTATCAGAATAATTTCAGTTGTTCTCAAAAGTGATCACAGTAAACCCAATCAAAACTTAATCGTAATTATCCATCGAGATTCAACTGTCGATTAAGACCAAAGGAAAGAATTATTCAATTATTTATAAACTTTGGGTGAATTCGCTTACAAATCCTGAATCTTAAAAACATACTTTGCCTAGATAAGGAAGTTAGTCCACCACTGTCAATGTAAAAGTTTTTTACTCTTGTCGATACTGTTTTTCTCATAACCTGAATACTTTTAATAAAATTACAGTATCAACTGTATTACCTAAACACTGTATAACAGTTTAAAATCTATAATATGAATTTTCATAGGTTAATCTATGGTTTACTTTTGGATGCTGTTGTCTTCAAGCCAAAGAGTATATAAAAGCAGAAAATGCTTTTCGTTCGTGTGTTCGTTTAGATCCAGATGTAAGTTACTTTTTACTTATAATCAATTACAAAATTTCACTTTATCGTGCCAAGTTTATCTATGTAACACAATGCAGACTTGTGTACATTTGTTTGATTTAAATTTCTTATGTCAAGTCTAGCGATGCAACTCAATCACCTTCAATGAAATAAGTAAAATTCCATCCGAGCTTGGGTGAAATTCAATTATTCTAACCATCAAACCACTTTCGTATATTTAGAAATCTGCCTATAAAATTTAGACGATTTACTTTGTGCTAAATACAATCAACTATGATTTATTGAACCTAGCTATCATATGCAGTGGAGTTGAGTTTGTTTGTACCATTTAGACCTTTGTAAAATTTTGGACGGTTTACGGTTTTACTTTCTTATGTAAAATTGCATGAACAAACTACTCAAAGTTACGGTTCATGATAAAAGTCTAATAGTTGTACAAGAATAGGTTCTTATGCCCAAAGTAATTAATCAAAAAGTACTTTTCTCGTTTAGACGATAATTATTGTAAGTATCGGTGGAGCGATTAGCACTCGCAAAAGTTTTCATACAATTAGTTAACTGATCTATTTTTGAACTTTGATGCTTTTGTTTCAAAACTGGCCACCATCGAACAAAGTAAGAGTGTTCTTGTTGAGAATATCAAAGTATATATATATATATATATATATATATACATATATATATAAATCAGGTCTGACTTCTTTCATTCAGCAAATAAATGGTAGAAATTGGCATTGTTCAAGTAAGGATGACGTGTGCCGACGGTAGCTGCTACCCTGACGTAGTGGTCGGGCTTGTCTGTCGTGATGACCCTACTGAGCTACATTGTCTGGAACATAATTTCCTGTAGGTTCTACCATGCCAGGCAGGTCGATTGGGGGTTAATAGCAACAACCTAAGTGCAAAGTCGTACTGCTGTCTTTAGAAGTGTGTGACAACAGTAAGGTGTTTCCTTCAGACAACTGGCATCTGCGGCGATGCTGCTTTTTCGTAAGGAAAGAAGGGTTAGAAAAGGTCGACCCTAAGAATGTCACACATCACCTTCTGTCAACCTTGAGTCGAATAGGGCAACAGGCTTCATTAGCTAGAACTCTGGAATCCCGTGCAACCAATGTGTGTTACGTGTCTGAAATGCGCATACAAGATCCGAGTGAAATCATCAACTTGATTTTACCTAGTGCAGATAAAGACACAACAAAGTTTACGCTTCGTGTTTCTGATAGCCCTGATGCTGCTTCCCGTGGCGCCGCTGGCGTATGTATAGTATCAAGTTGTTGGGCAGAACTAGCGCTCCTAGACTGGATCCCAGTAGACAGTCGCTTATGCGCTGTCCGACTAAAGAGGACAGTACGGACTCGTAAAGATAGGAAAACTCGCCGTTGCCTCTTCGTCGTATCTGCCTACGCTCCCACTGACTGTAGTTCAGACGATGTAAAAGATAAGTTTTACAGAAAGCTTTCGGACCTCCTCCATAAAGTTAGGCGCCTTGATAGTAATAATGGTCGGCGGATTTAATGCTCAAGTGGGTAGACTAGGTGAAAAGGAAAGACACCCGGGTAGAACTTATGGTGTCGGGGCTCAAAGATCAGATAATGGTGACCGTCTGCTGCAACTATCCTCAGACAATCGTTTATTCCTAGCAAACACTAACTTTAAGCATAAAGAAAGACATCTCTTTATATGGCGACACCCCAGCGCTGGTCCAAACTAGACTACATTGCTGTCAACCATCGGTGTAGAGGCTCAATAGAAGTCTGCCGCTCATTCTGGAGCACTTGTTCAGATTCAGACCTTGCTCTAGTGCTAGGGTGTATTTTTTTGCGGCCTACTTGGCGTAGGAAGTATAGCTAAATAAAATTTCTCAGGGTTTTACCTAATGATAGAATAGCCAAGAATATATTTCAGGAGCCCACCCTGAGGCAGGTTGGAATGATATCAAAAAGGCTGTGGAAATTGCAGTGATCTGCCAGTAAGGTAAACCATAAAGGTACGGAGAAGCGGTTGATATCAGTAGCATCTACCGAATAGGACCTTTTAACAGGAAACTCGCTCGTTAACTTAGGATATGTCCATGACAGTTCTACTTGGTGAAGACAGTGACAAAATCCAGCGTCTTCTGAGTACCGTAAGCAATAATGCAAGCATGTTCAGGATGCGGTTTTCCTCCGCGAAATGCCAAATATTGCTTCAAGATTGGGTTGAATCGGCACCTGAACTAATGATACGGAGTGAAGTTGTCGAGTATGTAGACTACTTCACTTATCTTGGGAGTCTCATCACTGCTGACGGTCTGGTTTGTGACGAAATCTCGACACAGATCCAGAAGGATCGATTGGCTTTTGCCAACCTGCGTCACTTATGGCATAGGAGATATGATATCCGTTTGCTAACGAAAGGACGAGTTTACTTCGCAGCAGTTTGCTCCGTCCTACTATATGGATGCGAAAGATGGCCATTAAGAGTAGATATTCGTAGGTTGCTTGTTTTCGATCAAGGGTGTCTGCAAAGCATTGCTCTTATATCTTGGGACAACCGAGTAAGCAATGCTGCTGGGAATCGAGTACCAGGTAGGAATAGCAGATCAACAGATGGTGTATTGAAACTTCACCAGTTGAGATGGTTGGGACATGTGTCACGAATGCCTAACCACCAACCACCTCATCAAGCTATGTTTTGTGGTGTAGGAGTAGGTTGGGTGAAAGGTAGGGTCGGCCAGACCAAGACATTGCACAAATCCATGAAGTCTCTGACAAGTGGACTGAGTCATGTCGGTAAGTGTGGACTGTCGGGTTGTGATTCACGAGATGACAGTCATCGATGGTCAGAGATCTTGAATGACATGGCTGAAAACCATTTGCGACTACACAGGTGCATTTATTCTGTGTTTTCTTTCAAATCCTTATCCATTGGATTCCTCATCTCTATCTTTCTCTTCCCAAAGTTATCTCACTGGATTATACTTCTCGAATCATGACTTCAAACCCTAATCTCGATTACTGTTAATACTTCTACTACCTCTACTTCTGTAGGTTTTGCATTGACAATTCGGTCTTTGTGCTAATGTAATATGGCAGCTTGAACTGATGTGCGTACGTACGTAGTTCTGCGTTGTAAATGACTGGCAGACTGCTGACGTGTTTTTGCTGAAATAGTCGATTAAAAACGTGCTTTCTATTGGTCAACAGTTTTTAACAGGCGTTTTTGTTTGTGATTTTAGAATTTTGAAGCTTGGAGTAATTGTGCTACTGCTGTCCTGCTACAAGGAAGAAAGTATGTTTATGAATCACGTACGCCTTTTTTCATTTTCGTCACTTCACTACCTGTCTATTAAGAACTGAGTAAATAAATGTGTCATAGTATTCGAGTTGATAGTTTCATTACAGAACATAGCACACCATTTCTAATATCATTTTTACTTATACATCCTGTCTGATGATAGTTCTTTATTAGAAGCTCAGAAACTATTTATTAAGGAATTTCTTGTAGAATAACACGTAAAATGTTATGTCCCATAATGTGTAGTATCGTATGCTTTTTGGCTTGTTAATAAATACTATCCAGTTCACAAACTATTAATATATTGATTTTAATATCTTTGAATTTCTGTATAGGAATATAGCATTAAAACTAATGAAAGAAGCTTGTAAATATAGTTATGAAAACTGGCGTTTATGGGAAAATATTCTCTTGGTGAGTTCATCGATTTCTACATGAATTATATACATATATATATATATATATATATATATATATATATATATTGTTGCAATTAATTACTTTTTAATTTTTGTTGTTGATTATTTTCAGTATTGATTAATTCATGCATTTAATAGATAACTTCAGTTATTTATATTCTATTAGATTTTATCAATCTTGTGTAGTTAAGATCTGTTTTTTACCTATGTATAACAAAACGACGTAGCAACCTGTTTCTACTTGATCGATTTCATCAACTACACGATTGAATATGCAAAATAACAAGAGAAAGTTTTTTATATTAATTCAGTGTAAAATGTTTGATATATTATAATCTTAGTTATTAATATGTGCTAATAGGGATAGTAGCTGATTAATTCCCAATAACTTATTCAAATACATGGATATGAGTGAAGTGATATATATTATCTGACTACTGCTTAACACTTACACACAATGTTGTTTCATTTATTCCCTCTTACTTATTTGTTCAGTATATTTTTATTGTTACTGATTTAGTTACATAATGGTGATATAATTCTTGTTGATATTGTATTCATTACAGATTAGTTCTGATGTGAAAGCTTTTCAAGATACTATACAGGCCTATCATCGGCTGTTAGATTTACAAGGAAAGTATGCAAATGCACAAGTTCTCGGTATTATGGTCAAAAGTATTATTTTAAATGAAATGGATTCCACAGGAAACCCTACAAGTAATATACGTAATAAGTTACTTGAACTATTTGGTCGAGTTACAGCATCTGTAAGATATTTCAATAAGTTATATTGACTAAATGTGTAATTTGAATGTATAATAAGTCAATACATGTTATAGTTATCGTAAATCTTAGAATGATTATGATTTCATCACTGAATAATCCTTTTTTTTTAAATTTTTTTGAAAATTATGTTACTTTCTACAGTTTTAATGGTAAAAAATTCACCAAAGTAAAAGCATCAAACACTGAGATAGTTACATAGAAGTGATAAAAAGAAATATTAGTTTCACTGTAAATATCATTTGTTATAAATTTGCATGGAAACTAAGTAATAATAACTTAGTGATTATTTACATTTTCGTATACTTAAGTTTCTAACACGTTCATTTTTGAGAGGACTATTAATATTATCTAATTGTCTAAACCTAGACCGGAGATATGCGGATCATGTTTCTAATTTCTAAACCTAGTGGTCAGAAATCAGATTCTTTGACTTTTGTTTACAAAATGTTCATCTGAAAATTGCCTGAAATTGATTTTATTCAATTTAAAATGTTAGAAATTTCAAATCACTCTATAAAACTTCATTTTAGTCACCATTACAAAAAGTGTGATGGATACTTGTGCAGTTATCATTATAACTGGTAGAACTCTATTGTTATTTTTTAATTACGAGTTATTTTATTACCCAATAGACTCCTAACGATGCCGCCATATGGGATGAATATGCTCATCTTCTGGTTGATGAAACTCCTCAAATGACTTATATCACATATCAACGTGTAAGTAAAATTAATTTTTTAAAGCATTTCCAGCTCCTGTTTAACATGGTCACGGTTTTTAGGCTGACTCTATTAAAATGTGAACTGTACAAATTATCACTCGTTTTCTTCTAAATCTAAAGGATACTTTTATTGGAATTATCCGTGTTATATTACTAATGAAAACCCAGAAGCACTGAAAAGCTTAGTATGGGACTCATCAGAGAGGTGCACCTCTGACCTCGCAAGTGAAAAACTTCGGTCTCTCGTGCAAATGCCTAACTTCTATATCGTCGCTTACTTTTGAGTCATTTCCAGATAGGATGAAACACTGATCTCAGTTTTCATTCCTAGCTACAACCTAACCTTACTAAAACTTGTACTGACTAACGATATCAAAGTAGTCCGCCCACAGTGCACATTCGCCTACAAAAACTGGTCAAGTTTAATTCTTAATATCAATGACGAAAAAAGCCATATGTATATATAAAACGGTGGTAAATTACGGTCTTGATTTATTTGATTCTTTAAAAAGTTTTAGTGGTTGATATCTTCAACAAACTAAGAGTCACAGTGATGAATAGAACGTTTCATGCCGTTTAGTTTCAATCTTAAAAGCAATCAGCAGTTGTTTACATTCTGGTATGCTAGAAAAAAAAGAGTCATAAACTTCCCATGTTGAATTTTCAAAGTAAACGTATTTTAAGAGCGTGAAATGACGCACCGAAATTAATCCCAATCAGGTTTTATAATTAATAACTTTTGTATTCTGATATGTAATCAGTATGTAATGTAAGACATTACCAAGGAAAATATTTGTGAAAATGTTATATCTATTCTTCAGTTGATTATCCTTTCTTTTTTATTTGAAAAGTTACTGTTAATTTAAATCTTTGTATTTTTCTGACTAATATCATTGATGGTTCTACTTTTCCATAACTTTTTATATGGAAACTTAAGATTTTTTCCTCAAGAGCTTAATCGAGAATTAAATGCTTCTGGCCGTTGTTTACCTGATATTAATTATCATTAATTACATAATACACTTTACTACAAAAAAATATCTTGACTTCAACAACGAAAATCCATGTTTGTCGCCTGTATCATAGTATGTGCATTGTGAGTGCACCTTCACATTTTTAACACATGACTCGTTTTGACAATGATGGGTTTTGTTATTGTATTTAGTTTTATCAGTTTTAGTGGTGAATTGATTTCGCATGCTTTTAGTATTCATATGAAATGATTATTTTATACTATGTGACAGCAATTTAATAAAAAGACGCCTGTAATACATATGTACGTATTACTGGTATTGCAGTTTCAGTTTTAAGTCTTAAAATGTACCCAATAGCTTCAAGATTGAGTTATAATATGTGTAAAACAAAATTCAGTACGCTTGAACAACATAATAAATTTCGGGCTGATAATGTTGTGATCCTGCTTAATTGTTATAAATGTTTAACCTTTAATTATTGTCCCCTAAGATCTTATCATTTTTATCAAGTATATTATTATACTTCTTGAATAATTTCTTCGAACCCTAATCTCTCCGATTACTGCTAATACTTCTACTACCTCTACTGCTATGGGATTTGAATTGACAATTCGATCTTTGTGCTAATGTGTTATGGCAACTCGAACTGATGTATACACGTACAAAGTCCTACATTTTATTTGACTGATTGACTGACTAAATTATATTCATCTGTAAAATATTTCTTTTGGAATGCTTCATATAACATTATACCAATGTTATCTAAGCACATTTTGTGCAATACAACTAAAGCTTCAAACTATTTTCTCATTT
>OX103971.1:48585479-48665536 GCA_944470395.2 Schistosoma turkestanicum
TTTACAAACTCTACTCTTTCGATTTCAACGTACATAAATCCAGCTTCTTACTTCGACTTCTCCTCTATCTACCTGACACTGCACAACTCTCCCTTCTTTTTGCTGTACTCCTTTATCTGTGCGTTATATTCTTATATTCCCGTAATTTACTTTAATTTAAGTGGTCAGTATGAATTTTATCTTGACTTACTACTGTATTGACTACTTCAACATGACAGGTTAAGTAGTGCTTTGGTTATATATACACTTGCTGCCTTTTTCCCTCTCTCTTTTCTCCTTTTCAGAACCCCATTCACGGTGGGGAATCCTTGTCGACTCTAAGGAACATGCACCCTATGTACATGACTGTCTGGATCACAGCTCGTATCAAGCGCGTTCCATTTGACCTTTCCCAACAAATTCACTATTGATCTCGGCAAATCGCTAAATGAACCTATTGTGCACCTTCCTTATTTGTACTCTACTATTGAAAATGTGGCTGTATTATACTGTTTCTGACAGTAACATGGTGTAAATATGCTATCAGAAACTGTCTCTTATACTTAATTTAACTGCTATAACTTTTACAGTAATTGTGATGAAACCATTTGTGACAATTTGATCTAGCCTGTAGAGTGGCGTGACTCTTGTAACGTAGTTATTTGAGAATAAATATATTATTATTATTATTATGGCGTGTTCTCGCTACACAAGCAATATGTCATTATTAATCATTTCAATAATGTTCCGTATTTTTTGCAAAGCAAGGTTAGTTTTCACGTTCTTTCAGAGAAAGCTGTACACCATTATCACAAGTTATAGTGGTGTAAACTATTTCCTTTGTTGATCACCGTTTGTATTTCGGATCTTTATAGTGACTGATTAATAAACTGGCCAGAAAACTAACAGTATAGTATAAAACGAATTGTGAACTATGCGTAAGGGCCAGTTTTTGTGAGAGATTTGAAGTGAGACTGCAATCCAAATAATCAGTGAATTTCGAGAGTTGCTATTCCGGATACACTTTGGAAGTCCCGTGTTAAAATTTGAGGGATAGACAGTATCCTGGGATCTTACCTGAGGAGTAAATTATTTTGCATTAATCTGAGTAGGTTATGTGATCACATTTTATAGAGCTTTAACTAGCATTTTCTCAAAACTTTCAATGAACTTACTCGCTTATTCAAGAGCCTCAATTACTGGTCTTGTTTGAGACCTTCCATTTTGGCTATAAAAGCACAGAAACGTGGCATGAAAGATGTTTACAACCTGTTATTTGCTGCTGTGTAATTGTCCACACCTACCAGTATGTGCTTACCGGGTGAGGTTGAGATCACAGCCACGCACATTTAGATTCAGAGTCGACTGATATAGGGAGATTATTCAGTATTCTGCAGTTAGGTTCATAGTTTATTTTCATTATCACTACTTAAAAAGTATTCATTATTTAATAACTTAGATAAAATTGAATACAGTTTAGATATAGGTGTGTTACAGGTAGATTCATTTACTTCACATTTTTGGTTTCCCCAAAATCGTCAAAGAGACTGAGAAGAAAGTACGGAGGAGTCGATCGCCTATTTTAGTTTTGGTCACATACCAACTTCATTATTTTATAACTTAAATCCACAATTGGTCAATGAAAGGTACAAACACCGATTCGTGGAGTAAGAAGTTTCAAAAGTTGACGATTCGATAGAAAAACTCGTATGGTGCGTGTGGGCTTTTCGTCTTTGGCCTTAAAACTTGTCTTTTGTGTCCCCCAAGTTGTAGGAAAAAATAGAAAACATATTTTGCCTAAAATGATTTCTCAGCGATTTATAAATCAAAATCAGATGACTTTTTGAAGAAAAGATGTACATGGTTTAATAGTGAACCATGTCTTCTTAAATGTTTTCATTCATTACATCAGTACTCATGTACGTAAATCTGCGTTCAAAAGTATAAAGGGTTTTTAACCCCTCTTAATTCCACCTCATGACAATGTGTCTTGGTTCAAAAGTAGTGGCTCATTGTTAGTTATGTACTTGTGAGACGTGGTAAGTTTCGACACTGTTGTTGTTATTTTGCTTTGGTACCTATTGTGTGGTCTTGAAGTCACTCAACTTCTTTACTAGGCACCAATGTTTTAGACCAACCAGCCTGAATGTCCGGGTCTGCCTGGAAAACAATTTATCCGCACATCCTGTTACTTTTCGTCAAAGGTATACTTCACCAGCGTAAAGTAGCTTACTGGACTTAATGAAAATCGGGACATTATTTATAAATGATATAAAGAGCAAAGGGATCTGGTCTAGAACCCTACCCAAACCACTCACCACTGTTTCCACGAGGAAGATTTAAAATTTATCCCTACTTATATCCACAACCTATCAAGAGACGTTTGTCCTGATTTTGGAGGGGTCCTGCAGTTCTTAGTTTATCATGATTCTCCAGGAGTCTACTATTCAACACACTAACAAATGCTTTGTTGAAGTCTAGGAAAACAATATTCACTGATTCGCTGTTATACAGTAACTGTGGTATGAGTAGATATGTTGTGTTAAACAATTATTTACTGAAGGGACATCTTTCTTTATTTTTCCTCTCTCGGAACCCTATTATCAGTGGAACATCCACACAGTCTTCATGCGCAATGCATCTTCCGTACGCGCACGTCTAGGTCATAGCTTGTATCAAGTGCTTTCCAACTGACACCTAAAAACAAATTCACTCCTGATTTATGCAAACCACCCAAGACTTCCATTCTGTACCTTCCCCATTTGTACCAACTCACTAAAAGTGTGACTGTATAAAGCTGTTTCTATCAGTGACATGGTGTAATTGTTCTACAAGAAACAGACTCTTATTTCTAATCTATCTTAACTATGTTTACTGTAAATATGGTAGCATTTTTAGCATTTTGAACTAGCCCGTAAACTGGCATACCTCTTGTAACACGCTGTTATTTGAGGATAAATTTATGATTATTATATCTCACTAACTTATTATTTTTAACTGAGGTTGTAAATTTTTTGATTATTCATACACGGCATCTTAATCATAGCACTGTTGAGGCTGATAAGTTTGAGTTTTGGTGCAAGTTATCATGGTCCCCTTTTATAAACTAGGTTTTAAACTTAGTTCTTCCAATCTGATGGTAATTCGCGTTAGATAAGTGATATATTGAATATCGTAGTCAGTGGGATTGAGATTTTTGTGTTATTTTACTAAAAACATTTGCAAATGGTTTTTTATTCTCAATAGTTATTCTGTATTTAAGGTAATAGAATTTTCCACTACATCTGTTTGATCAAAGTACATTGTGACTAACAAATTCGGCAACTCTGTTCACATGTCTAGTCCTTTATCTAGACTTTGGAAATGAAACAACTGTCCTGCATTTTTACATAAGCTGTCTCACAAAAACAACTTGGAATCCTTGACTTTCTTCCTACAAACCATGACGACGTATCTACATCGTTTTGTGTGAACTTTTCTTAAACTTATAGCGTGTTACAGTTATTGATGATTCGTACTCCAGAAGGCCAAAAATTGTACCTACAGAAGACCTGAGTGGAAACCTTATTCAAGGACTAGTCAGGAAGATATTTAGTCATGATGGGATACCTGATGCATTAATCATTGATAATAAAATGCACTTAAAAGAAAAAGAATTTAACAGTTGGTTAACGGACGTCTATTTACAACTTTGGGATATCCTGTCTGGTGGTTTATTAGAGAATGTCGTTCTAACTGTAATGAGTGTTATCGTGTCAGCGAATCTAAGTAATCTAGAAGAGTTAGAAAACATCCATAATTTCTAACTCCAACATACCTAGATTTAACTTGCATTGTTTCTCAACCGGCAGTGATTCGTCGCAACGCGAAATACACAACTTGCACCAACTATTGTATTGCGCATATCAGAGTCTGAAACAGTCACAGTAGTATGTAAAATCTATTAGCCTCTTATAAAAAGCCAGTTTACTTTGTGAAATATTCACCTTAGTGAACAAACTTTATAGAAAGTTTTTTGACAATTTTAACATTAGATCTTTTCGGCAAAGCAGCAAGTTGTAATTTGAGAACAAATTGCATTCATTACGGAATATTCAGTAACTCACGACAGTCGGATAAAATTTTTCATATGTTTTGAACACATTTGGTAAATAAAACATCATTGGAAGTACAAATTTACCGAGAAAATGACTTATGACCATCTAAGAGAATTATGGTTAGGATATTCCGTAGTCGGATACATCGTATTAGCCAAGATTACTGAAGCAGGCTATTCGAAATTCAGTTCTGAATGTTTCTTAACCAATCCTCATTCAGTAGATAATACAGAACTTCAGATATATTATTCAACAACATTCAACATCAAATTGTGATGATTTCTCTGTCAATAATGATCTTTTAGATGATCATAAATTTTAGACAGATGGAGAGGATGAAAATTGGAATGCTTAACAATCGAGTGTACAAGAACCATTAATAGTTCGTACCTAAGGCTGCAAACCGAATCTCTCCCCTGATTGCTACACATTACAGCGTTAATCTCTACTCAACAATAAGGCTGTAAAGTGAGTGTATACAAATAAAAGTGAAAAGAAAAATTAAAATTTTAATTTATATTAAGATGATACTTCCCAATTAATGCAAATTTTCTTATCGCTTCAGTCGAGTTTTGAAATGCTTGACAGTCTGAACGAAAGAGTAATCCTCTGTAGCTAGATACGGAAGCTTGTTATTCGGTGGCTTCTTTTATTCTACTCATAACGATTTGGACAGTTCATTACATAAACATGACATCTTTTCAAATGGTGACGAAACTGTGACCTTGAATCAACTTGTCTGATGAGTTATGGTCATTATGGAATATTTTATATAGGAATTGTCATAGTGATAACTTTCTGTGGGGTTAATTGCCGAAATACAACCTGCTTTCCCAAAAACAACTCAGTTTCTGAATTGCTGTTAGAGTCTACTGACATTTTAATCCAAGAAGAATTGTTAAAATTATGCCCGAAGAACACATCTCTGCTTCTTGTTACAAGTTATGAAGTTTCTGGCCGTCGAATTTTATCCCCTGGATTTTTAAGAAGTTCTGTCCTACCCAGATTGAAGGGGCTATATATCAGTGGTATTCATTTGGAAATTCCGAGAACCGATTTGCGCAGCAATGTTACTTCTAGTCTGGTAACTTTATCGATCTCAAATTGTAATATACATTCTCTACCACCTTTTGGTATGTTGTTGGGTCTCACTAATCTTCAGATGCTTGACTTAAGTCTCAACAAGTTGAGTGGGTTGCCAGTTGATACTTTTCAGTATTCAAAAAGTTTGGCCTTCGTAAATCTTTCTCATAATTATTTTAAAATTTTACCAAGTTTACCGCATCCACTTGAAGTGCTTGTGACTGAAAATCCCATAACCTGTTCCTGTGTTAATTCTAGGTTGTTATTAAGAGGCAGCTTCGAGGGTCTTCCAGTTTGCAATCCATGGCCCTCACCTTGTGAACCCAAATTAAACGCTTCTTTATATTTGAAATCAACTGAGCATAACTTTTCATCTCTTGGTGATAATTCTTCTTTTTTTGCTTTGACAGGACATCGCCTTTCTTTTATTTGTAATGTCAATTCTGATTTACCGTATGAGCTTTTTTGGGTTTCACCTATTGGTGTTATCTCACTTTCCACCACTGACTTTGAAGTTATTACATATTCACTGTCTTACGTTGTTCAGCCCATTTTAGCTCCCACAGTTTTACACATAACGCGAGTTGACGACACAAAAAACTCATTAGATATAGAGAACGCCAGAGGATATTTAAGTGGGAAATGGTTGTGCGTCGCCCATTCTTCAGAAGCTACTAGTCACTCTATACCTATTGACATCAAAGTTGTTTCCAGTTTATACTATGCACAAACATATTACATATCGCTTTGCTGTGGCTATGGTGGAATGATCCTGTTATTGTTGGTTGGTATAATCGGCGGTGCTATCAGATATTGTAGCGAAACTCATTGTTTCAGGCGTCCTCAACCATCTTGTGCATTTAAAGGAAAAACTTATGTCGGTGTCATTCCAGTTCCCGAGGTAGAGTGTGTAGAAATTTTACAAAAGTTTAAAGCTGCTGATAAAATCCCACTAGGAGACCCGGAATGTACTTATAATAAATATTTCGGCCCGAACACTCGCTGGAAATGTCGTATGTGCAAAACTGTTCATTTCGTTGAAAAAATTCAGAAAATCGAAGAGGCTGGTTCATTAGTCGCATCCGCTAATGTACCCGTAGGTTTAGTATCTCCTGACGGTGAAATAATCGTCATAGATGATGATCAAAATGATATTCTGCAGCCTACTTCAGATCATAATTTTGAGTCGATGGAAACTCACCAACCGCTTATGAATGTTTCTAATGTGGGAACTAATGAATCTAATATCCATTCCAACCGCTCTCATATATGTAAATATGAAGTTCTTGTACGGTCGGGAAATTGTGTGATAAAAGTCGGACTCGAAAATGATTATCCCCATTCCTTCGACTACTCGTATTCACTTACATCTGTAGATAATAAGTCTTGTGTTTCCTATCTCCCTCGTCCAGGGAGCGCAGACGTGAAGCTAGTTGTATCAAACGAAAAGCTTGCACAAGAATACCGTGAAGCCTTGGCTAGTTTAGCTCAGGCCGTTGAAAATCCGGATCCCGCACACTTTCGTGAAAAGCTCGAAGACTTTCGAAGCAGACTCTGTCGTGATGTTGGTCATGGGGTAAAAATTTTGCGCGGTGAGTTTCAAGACTTGAGGGCTAAGTCTGCAAAAAGCGTTGCATCTCTTCGTAACCAAAGTTCTGTTGCTGCACAGCGCATGCGGGCAGGAATCTCTTATGGTGTGGAGCAAATGAAAGATGGTATGCGCAGTGTTGCTGAACTTTGTGGGGCCTCAGGAACAATTGGTCAAACCATATCCGTTGTGAGTGTGTATGTAGATGAGAAAGATCAAATTAAAAAGGAAAAACATATTTCTGATTTTGTCTTTTAGTTTTGGTGTTCTCTTTCATTGTATTTCTGCCTTTCAATCTTTCTAGTTGTTTCACATGTTTATAGTATGTGATGGTTTTTACCTCTTTATTCGCGAGTTGCTATCGTTTAGGTATGCCTACATTCACAGAATTATTTATTTTACCTTCATTTTATTGTTTCACTGAATTACAATCTTATTTTAAAATCGATTTGTTTGTTCGACCTTATTTTCCAGTAAAAGGTTATTCATAGTCTCACTAACAATTATGCTTTGATATCACATTAAATCAAATAAACAATTCATTTTAATTCTGAGGTTTTATGTTAGTATTAAAAATGTAATACTCATTTGTTATTTATAGAAGTGTTGCTTTGACGGTTAATTTGGATACAGTTTGGTATTTCAGAATATGAGTTCTGAAGTTACTAACCTGGTATCTTTATTATACTGTTAAAAGTTGTTTATCTTCCTTACTTTAAATTTTTCTTAATTTGTAACACTTTATGTTTTCTGAAAACGCAACACCAGTTGTACTTAAGAATTTTACGCTTTTACTTCATCCATCATTGCGAGTATATGCATTTACACGAAAGTCTGTACATGGATATGCTTTTAAGTTGAATAGCAAGTAACTGCTTGGTCAAATAACTCAAATGTCTGAGAGATTTATATTACATAGTGTCGCTCTAAATCTCAGTACTGACTTAATGGGACGCAGTTTTATATTCAGAACAACCAAACCAAAACATGGCGAAAATCCATAAAGTCACTGACAAGTGGACTGAGTCATGTTGGTAAATGTAGGCCACCTGGTTGCGGTCCGCGAGAAGAAAGTCACTAATGGTTAGAGACCTTGAACGACATGGCTGAAAATCTTTTGTAATGGCGCAGGTGCATCCACTCTTTGTGTTCTCTCTAATTCTAACCTTATGAATTCCTCATAAGCTCTCTTTCTCCTTCTAAATTTGTCACTGAATTATACTTCTCGAATCATATTTTCGCTCCCTAATCTCCATTATTGCTAATACTTCTACTATCGCTATCACTCTGGGATTTGAACTGACAGTTGCATCTATGTGGTGATGTGGTATGGCGACCTGAACTGATATACTTACGTACGAAGTTCTGCGTTGTATCTGTCTGTCAGAACAACGGTGGGTAAAAATGCAGTCACTACGTTTAATATTCCATAAATATTTTCTCCGTACATCAATAATATGAACAAATGTCTTATGCTAACAGTAAGATATCTACCGAAGGTATAGCATGTGAAGCTTACTGAGCTATGCTTAAAGGATATATATATATATATATCCCTCAGACAATGACAGTTACCATCTATAATAGCCTATTTTCGACGTTTGAAGTCTAGAAGCGTGTTTGTTGCATTGAGTTTGTACTTTCAGGGGGTAGTTTAGCAGCTGTAATTTAATGCTGGTGATATTCAGATTTCTTTAAGCTAGATTACTGAATATATTCAGAGTAAGTTTGGATGGCGTCAGCTGTTACCTACCCCCAAAATTTCAGCAAATCGCAGTTACAAACAAACAGTTAAGATGAAAGAAGTTGAAATTTGGAACGTTCAATAGTCTATTGTGTATGAGTGTAGTTTATACAGCTTTTCTTCACAAGATTCATAATTCGTATAGAATATGTATAAAACCTAGCTGGAAATCAGTTTAATCACGTTCAATTACTTTAAGAGTAAGTTTGTTGATTATTTGAGCTTAGTAAAATTAATCCTGATTTCGAAATAAGGAGGTTAACAGATGTCATAAAATAAGCTATTCAGGGGCTAAGAAAAGGATTAATGCATGGTCTGGAGGGATCTAAAATTTTAATGAAATGCTTTGATTTGGAAAGCATTTACCAAATATATGCAGTACTTCCAATAAAAATACTTTGATGAATAGGACTTTTTTGAATTTTGTTTTTAAATAGGGGTTGTGAACTCGAACTCTTATCTGCCTGTCGAGGTTTTGGCACTATTACTCCTGACAACAGGTGCATTTTATAAACATATGTAAAATATATGGCTAGTGATAATTTAAATCACATATCAGACACAGTAAAAGCATATAGAGGTACCCGTACTTAAATTCAACCAGCACAATATACGGACCAAGTTTATGAATTGTAGTTACGGTAGATCTCATTTTTAACTTTAGAAATCAAATTGTAGGTAAAATAGGTTTTTTTAATTCTTCATAACCCATGGGGTTTATATATTCGAATAGTAGCTTTACGAAAACACCTATGAGAAATGTTTTGAAAAACCATTTGATGACAGTTAGTTTTCAACCACTTGAGTTAGTTTATCATGCATAATAAGGACAATTTTAAATAAGTTTTAGCAGAAAGTTTCCGAAAGTAGATTAGAATACGGATCGGACCTCTAGGTCAAAGACTCCGAGAGTGTGGCGGATTGATATTTAGGTGCCCCTATGTACCAATAATTATGTGCTTAAATAAAACAAAGTATGGTCCATAACTAGACATGTTTTAGCTAGCTGGAATCCGATAAAAAGCTTGCAATCAACCAGAGTACTCTGGGACCTGCTACACGAGTGAACCATATAGTAAATTTGCATTGGATATCTTGTCGGTATCAAGATTTGCACTATAGTGTCTAAAACCGTTACAATTATACATGTACATTATAAAGGAGGTTAGTCTGTTAAGGTGCCTTGAAAGCATTATTTAGTGTTATGATTCGTTACTGGATCATCCGAATTTTGATATAACTGGTGGCGTAGATAAGTTATCCGTCAGTAATTCACTCTGTTTTACCTTATAGCTGCAAAACGTAACCTATAAAAGTGGATATTTCCAGGTTACTGGTTTTCGGTAGGATACTAGGTAAGGATTGCAAATCGATTGGTGAGGTAATAAATCATCTGAGGTAGTTGGGACACGTGTTGCGCATATCCGACTACCAGTTCTTTGACGACAATGGTGTCTGGTGTAGGAGCGAGCAGGAGAAAAGAAAGGAGTGGCTGAACCTAGACGTACACCACCAATCAACTGCCGACCTGAGCAATGTTGAAAGGTGTGGATTACCGTAACCAACGCAAACATTGGTTAGAGATATTGAGTGGTGTTGCTCAGAATCCGCTATAATGGCTAGTTATTCACTCTTCACCTTTTCAATGTTTCCGAATCCCGAAATCTAACACCCAATTTGTTTGCTTGATAATCTTAAATCGATGTATGAATGTGATATGACAACTTGAGCCGATGCACCTAAATGCCAGGTTCTATTCGCCATATGACTAACCACTTTATTTGCTAATATTTTGTACGTTTCCAACTGGAAACCAAGGTACGAGCCTTACTATAGTATGTTTCATCAGCACTTAATTTCTTGTGGCGAGTATTTACTTAATCAGCCAGATGCAACATAGAACTTCGTACGTAAGTACATCAGTTCATGTTGCCATACCACATCAGCACAGAGACGCAACTGTCACTTCAAATCCCATAGTGGAAGAGATAGTAATACTACTGGTAATAGAGAAGATTAGGGTTCCAAGATATTATTCAAGAAGTATAATTTAGTGAGATAAGTTTAGAAAGACAAAAGTAGTGTTGAAGAATCCAGATTAAGATTTGAGAGAACACAAAGAGTGGATGCACTTGCGCCATTACAAACATAGCTCAGTCCGCTTGTCAGTGACTTCATGGATTCGTGCTGTTTTAGTTTGGCCGCCCCTAAGCTTTCTTCCAACCTACTCCTACACCACAAAACATAGCTCGTCGCGGCAGTTGGTGGTTGGGCATTCGCAACACATGTCCAAACCACCTCAACTGATGAAGTTTCATTACTTCATCTATTGATCTGCCATCCTTACCTAGTACTCGCTTCCTAATGACAGCATTGCTTACTCGGTTGTCCCACCATACACGAGCAATGCTTCCAAGACATCTATGGTCGAATGCTAGTAACCTCTACTCTTACCGGCAATGTTTCGGATCCATATAGGAGAACGGAGATAACTGCTGTGCAGTACATTCGTCCTTTAGTCAGCAAACGGATATCTTGCCTTCGCCATAAGCATTTACTTAAAAGACGAACAGAGTGATATGACCATACAATGTTCACGCCTGCTGCGACAGTATGTTACGTTAATTTGGCGGCATTAAAAACATGCAAAATATTATTTCTAGAATTACCGGAATAAAGCTTCATTGAGGTACATATACAAGACATGGAAGATATTGTTAAGTAACTTACTGAGAGTGAAATTTCATAGTATTAAAAATGAAAAGGTGTCACGAAACCTTTTGCACTTTGTTACGTTGTGAACTGTTTAGGCATTAGTTAGCACGGGACGGCATGGCTTTTATTAAATGCTATCATGGTTTCTTTAGTGGTGTACAAAATCTCAGTGAAAGTGAGATGATAAACTTGTGAGACAATTTCATCTTGTTTCTGGCAGTTTATAAACCCAGGAACACTGAACTAACACTTTCAGTGATATTTACTTAATTTCAAAGCATTCTATACAATATATACAAAATGTGTAGCACGTTTGGACGGTGTTTACCCAAAATGTGATAGGGAAAAATCAACTGTGTTCAATTTTATAACTCAATGAAACTATAGAACTAGTTTCATAATACTGCTATTACTTCTGATACTACTATTATGTCGTTCATCTCCCTGTGAGGTGGGAAATTGAATTGAAGCATATTTGTGACGGTTTCTCATAACTGAAACATTGGGAAAATTAAGGTTTGTGGATAGATACAGGATAGCACTGCCATCTCAATAGCACCTTATGAAATGAGAACCGGGTGAAATAGAATGAAGTTATGATTACTGACTCGTTTTTATCCGACTTGTTCAGTATCTGAACGTGCTAAAACTATAGAGTTAGTGAATAAAACTCTCAAACTGTTTACTTAGGCATCACTTTTTAAAGGAATAGAAAGTACGCATAAGAAATACTGTTTCCTAAGGACTATAAGACTGTTAATAACTTTATAAATGGAAGAGTACTATGAAACACTATTATGTTTATCCTAAGGAAAATTGTATCTAGTTATGAAACCCAATCACCAGCCTTAGGAAAATCATAATTACAGTCGTTAAAGATGAATATCTACAGTTTGGTGGTGTGAAGGTGTCATATAGATATTAACGAAATTGCATGTTGATCAGATTCAAGACATTTAACAAAGCGAATAACTTCATACTAGTGCTGTTGATACATTGTAAAAAAAATCTATAGTGTTTTCGAAGATGTATATCACCATACCGTGGTAATTCAATCGAGCTATATTAACAAGTCGGTCGGAGTACGGTAAGACTAACAGCAGCAACTTAAGGTTTGAGGATAAAATCATACTGCTGAATGTTGGGCGTTGTGACAGTAGCAAAGTGTTTCCCTCGGACGACCAGGAGCTCTAGCGATGCTACATTCTCAAATGAAAGGAAGGGGTTAGAAAAGGTCGACTCTAAATGTCTTAAACTTCACCGTACCCCACGGATTTTCGTCTCTGGTGGTAAGGCCATTTAAAAAGAGGAGATAACACATCAGAAAATTTCCATAAGAAGACATTGAGTGAAAGACCTCAAGTAGTTGTTCATTTTTCTCTGCAGCAATGCTCCCAGGTCACTAAGACCAACACCAACCTAGCTCTCTTTCCAGCTCACAATATGGCGTAGTCTTAAGCATGTGATAGTATTTTAGGCTTTGGGCTTATTTTAA
Organism: Schistosoma turkestanicum; assembly: GCA_944470395.2. Classification (NCBI taxonomy): domain Eukaryota; kingdom Metazoa; phylum Platyhelminthes; class Trematoda; order Strigeidida; family Schistosomatidae; genus Schistosoma; species Schistosoma turkestanicum. The sequence continues at coordinate 48,598,181 of OX103971.1, forward strand.
GACACACGTGTATTTTGCGAATCACCGAATATCAGATTGACTCTCAACCTGTGGTCACGTTCAATAAACTAGGTCAACAGACATAGATGCCAATCGCATCACCAGATCATTGAAGATAGAAGATAATTAGTATGAAATTCAAAAATCTGCTGTTACAGGAAATATTTACTGGACGCATTTATAACTGCTGTGCCTACTGTTGATTGAAATACCCGCTCCACTTCCTGATTTTTAACATACAGTAATTGCTTTATATGGTACATTTTTGTACAGGAATTTACATGGGGTCGTAAATGAACAACTTTTAGACTTACAATGATAATTTTTTGATTTTGGAGGTTTTTTGTAAAAAAGGTATTAAAATTAGTACTCAGTAAGAATTTATGAGCCTATTCAACGTTAAGTGATTACACTAATAATGAAAAAGCTTGAGGATTTAAAAATAATGTTTTAATAGACAACAAATACTTCAGATTATTAACAAACAAAAGTGTTAAATATATATCTACAAGGTTGTTGGTGTGAGCAACTACTTATGAATGCCTACAGGGAAGGTTTTTACATTTATCTAATGCCTGAACTCCGACTGCGGGCGGCGGTTCGCTTGTTAATAGATCTATAATAGTTTGGAGGAGTCGTCCTTCTTTACTTGTTCCATCCCAATTAACCACGCTAGGATTTTTAAACTTTTGTTCTAATAATCTATCCATACATTTCCGTAAATCCTATGAAAAATAAAATAAGTTGACATGAATGAATATTGTAAAAAAATGCACCTAAAACCAGCTAAAAAGGCATCTCATTTGATCTCTATAAGAGGCGGTATCCAATAGGAACTGAAATAATATTCCCAGGTTAATCAGTTTATATCGTTCGGTACCTTCGATGACTGTAATCACTCTGCAATAACACAGTCCCATTAAATACGTTGATTATTTTATTAAGTAATGCAACACAACATTTTTCTGACTTCTACGTTCGACACTTGAATAAGTTTGACTATCGTTAATATTTTTGTAACGCTTTTGTTTTACTACAGAATACTAAATGTAAACACTCATTTATAAATAAGATTGTGATGTGTGTTTATTTTGTTAATCCAGACGCTCTTTTACACAGCAATTTCGCTTTTAAACAACGTGACAACAAAATGCATGTTGAGTCATTGATCGATAGACTTCAATCAGCATGGAATAATAGACAATATGAAGTTGACTAATTAAGAGAATGTTGGCATAAATTTGGGGCAGTCTTCATTATCATAAAAGAAAAACATATTATAAGAGGGAGTTTTAGTTGTCAATATGGTTCTGTTAATAAAGAGATGTCCACATCACATAAATCAATCACTTCACCGATTTCTAACGTAACAGACATTTCTCTCTGACCCACAGTTTTAACCAATTCCATACTTAATAACAAAAGGGTGAAAACTCATTAAAAGGGAACAGATCACATCATTAATATAAAATTCTTAAAGTTCGAAATATATTCGCCTCACGAGAAAACACATACTTCTAAAGTGATTTCAACCAATGTAGTTTAGTGCCACATAACCGAGGACTTCAATAATGTGATACAGGTTATTTTGGCTAAACATATAGATTTACAGAGCGTATTATTGTTAACATCTGTCTCACTTCCAATTCGATTGAAATTTGTAAGTCACAACTTCTTAATAGATCTACTTGGAGTTCCATTAGGAGTTTAACGTGGGAAAGATATGTGAAATTAATTTTAAACAATATGTTCCTAGAATGTGTGATTTATAACTCATTGAAAAGTATGAAATGCTGTATTGTGTTGTCTTTTGGCAGCGAATCGATTTATAATATGGACATAGGAAACTGTAACTTAACGAAGGACTTTATTAGACATTAACTTATTGATTTATGTATATAATTCACGGATGTAAAAATAATGTGAATTGGACTACAAAGAAAATCAAAAAAGGAGAGATTTATTCATTTTACAACTTACTTTCAATAGATTGACTACTTTCAACTCTCCACTAAATTTAATCCATTGATCAATAGTGAAAAGACTTGTATCATTCTAGAAAAGTGGAGAAACATTTTATCACCTTTTATTGAAATAAACTACATAAAAAGATTTTATGCATTGCTAAATACGATAAAAAGTGCTTTTTCGTAAAACAGACTTTATTTACTCAGTGTTAGCAGTCTCACCAGTCAACTTTACAATGTTTTTAGTCAGTTAAGCAATCTGATATTACACTGGTTACTGAATGGTTAAAGGTAAGTGATAGAAATATTTAGACTGAGTTATTTTACATTCTGGAATTCGTTAGCACGGAATAATTGTTTCTTAAAACAAAGATAGATCCAAAATTGTATTACTGAATTCTACGATCAAAAATTGGTATTGTTATTTGATCAAAGTCTAGAGGAAATTATGAGCCTACTGATAAGACATTCAATTAATTCATGAAATTTAGAATTAACTATACTTATCCATATTTTCTGACCATGTAATATAAAATAAATTATGTAAAAACTGTATTAAGTAAAGGAATTAGATTTTTGGTTCCAGTAAGCAGATAAAGAATCATCAAAAAGTACATTGTTGCGTAGTTAAGTATCGTATTATGATTAATCGTAAGTTGGAAATGTATTCATTATTTTACTTTAATTAACAGTCAAGTACTGCAAAAAAGTTTTAGAATTATGATAAGTGCAATCTGCTGTTCATAGAGCATGAAGATTAAATGAACTTTCAAAAGATCCCTTAACTACTCTGAAGTGTTTACCGAACATTTGAGCGGGAAATACAGATACAAAATCCTTTAAAATCTGTACGGTATATACAATGTATGCTATGTTAATTGATGGGAATTAGTCATTAACTTGATTCAAATCTTGACCCAAGTTTCCTACCTACCACTCACATTATAGATTGAGAAAACTCTCAACGATTGAAACGAATCAATGTTAGCAGTTGCATCCGATAACTCGGTCCGTAGTTGTACATAAACATTAGTCAAACAACCAGATCTATATTAGACAGTCCAACCAATTATGTTAACAAATCAATAGTTGGTTTCACATGCTGTTCGCTGGATTTCCTGACACGACTGATTCATATATAGCAAGCTGAAAAAATATTTAACTGTCTTAGGGATAAGTAAACAAAGACAACATAAGTCTTTTTTTCGATAACGTTTGGCAGCAAGCAGTTGAGCATAATCCATTGACTACTACGTAGTTAATTTATTACATTCGAATAAGAAGATTCTATGTGAATAGATAAATGAAATTCACAACATAGATTCTACTTTGAGTATGATGTTTCGATAGTATTTATACTTAACATTACTCGGAAATAGTGAAGCTAGAAAGAAAATAACAAGAAATGCTTCGTTTATATCATGCCATTATGAAAAGTTTAAGTGGATAGACTTAATAAAACTCTCGGGATAATCTAAAGATTATTCAAGCGTCAAAGTATCAAAGAATGGTGTTTTTCAGCTTGTCTTAAACGTAAAAGTAGAAATAGTATTTAGTAATTTCTAGTCAAAGGTTGACAGCTAAGAACAAATGTCAGAAAGAAACGGTGGCAAATTGATTATAATGTGATTTTAGTGACCTTTTGCAATTAATAATTTTATTAAAAAGCTTCAAATTTAAGAATTAATAATTTTGTCTTTATGATTGACTATAAAATTGGCCAAAGTTATTTAAAAATTCATTATTGCCCTTTTTTCCAGCTTGTAATAGAACAACTTATCATTTACCAAGAAAAAAAAACAACAGCATTTATTTCGGAATATAACAGGCAACGTTTTATGTTTAACTTTTTTTTTATGGTTATGATTAGAAAACAAATAATTAATTTGTCTCAAATAATAAGAACGGCATACTCAACAATATTACAAAGAACTAACCTTTGATATTTCTATATTACCGCTGAAAAATAGCAAAGGTCTCAGTGGTACGACAGTTGAGTCGAATATGGAAGGACGCTGAAAAGCAAATTAATGAATTCAAGTGTATAAAAACAGTTCTGATATTTTTTACTAATAAACAAAATAATAATAATGGTATTATTACTAAGAAAACCAATGATTTGAAAATGCTTAAGAATATCTATGTTGAGTTTTATTTTACTTAGTTTAGCTGAAATTATAGAGTTATGGTTATAGATTGGCTATATTATAGGCAAACAATGATATTAATTGAAATGAGATCTATTTTCCTGTTACACAGCATAGAATTCGGTGCAAACATACAATATCAATGTTGTGTATACCACTAAACCATTGCTTGCTGTAAAAAAAGTTTAAATATAATCAATCATGCATAAGTTGGTAACCGAAGGTCACTGAATACTGGGGTTTGAGTTTCATTGACATAACGTTTGGTAATAGTAACTTTCAGATAACAGTTCAAAATTGGTGCCGGTAAAAATTAAAATGATGTATTTCCTCAAGTTTATTTATAGTATTTAACTGTTCAATAACAATGTGACATAGTAGGTGCTTTTTCTTAACTACAATGAAATAATACAAAATTACAAATGACAACGATTACTCAAATAGCATTGCAAAAAGCAAGAACACAGCATTGAGCAAAACAATATGGTTTTATTTTAGTTTGTTTGGTTCTCATCTACTGAATACAACCTATAACATAACAAAATCCAAATTATTGTGAAGTTAGCATAATTATAACCATAAAACTGGTTATGTATCATCATGGTTGAGCTTTGAGATTGCAGACGTATGCGTGAGGAGATACTGGATGATCAGAGAGCAATCAAGAATAGTAGTAAAGTAGTTGAACATAAAAATTAATGGCAATTAAGTACAACATGGCTTGAAATCAGTCTCAAAATATTATATTTTTTTAAAAATTTCATTACATTTATTACAATGGCTACCCCACTCTAATGATAAGCATTTGATCTTCCGGTTATAGTTATGTTTATTTCGTGACAATTTGTATTTTAAAATATTATAGGCTGTAAGCAGCAGGTAAGAACTTAACGAAATAAAATGAAATCATGTTATCTCGCTCAATGCTTTGTTCTTTCTATCTTCAATATAATAACAGTTAATTACGAAATTCAATTTCATTTATAATGACTATTTTATCCATGTGCAATTTAAAAATCAATAATAGCGGCCAGATTTCACAACCTTAAAAGGTTTTAAGCTATTACTTGATAAGCTAGGAAGACTATATTTTCAGTGTCGTTACATAAACAGATATTATCAATGAAAAATTACCAGCTAGAAGGTTTAATCAGACAATTTAATCAAGGTTTCTCCAAGTGAACTACAGTAAATACCAATTACCATTTAGATCATGCTCTCTTCTGATGAAAAAAAAACTATATAAATGCCAGCAGATGTACTTTTATCCTTAAAACAACATATAAAAGAACTTGTTTAAAATTTCGAACAGTAATGTACAACCTATTCTGTATTGACGATGTCCCGACCGTAGCTGCTACCTTGACGTGGTGGTCGGGCTTGCCTATCGTGATGATTCAGTCGAACTATATCGGCCGGAACTTATGTTCCTCAAGGTTCTAACATGCCAGACAGGTCGATTGGAGAACGATCAGACTAAAAACAGCTATCCAAGGTCTGAGGGCGAAGTCGTACTGCTGACTGCAGAGGGGTGTGACAGCAGTAAGGTGTTTCCTTCGGACAACCAGCATCTGCAGCGATGCTGCCTTCTCACAAGGAAGGAAGGGTTAGAAAAGGTCGACCCTAAAAATGTCACACCTCACCATACCTCACGGATTTCCGTCTCCTTGGGTAAGGGTGCGGAGCTAATCCTCAAAAACTTCTCATAAAAAGGCCGAGCTTGACCGGCCTCAAGCAGATGTCCGTTGGACTCTGAGGTCACGATCCCAGGTCTCCAAGACCAACACTAATCTATCTTCGTTTTCAGGTCCCTCAAGAAACAACCTTCCACGGTGTGGGCAGCCGGGAAGTGATAACCGCCCTCATACCCGTAACAGCACACGAGACCGAATTGGTCGAAATCAAATCCTTCCTACACCCACACATACCTCTCTTCTCTTCACAACTAACTCGACTCACATTCCCTTATCTGACTGCACCGCTAATGCAAACGATGCGAATTCACGAAACGTCATTCCTGGTCTCTTGAAACCTCGTTCTAGACTATATGTTGGAGCATTTAATATACGGACATTGTGTCAAATAGGGCAACAGGCATCATTAGCTAGGACTTTAGAATCTCGTGTCATCGATGTATGCTGCATCTCGGAAACGCGCATACAGGATCCTAGTAAAATTATTAATCTGATTTCACCTTGTCAAAATAAAGAAGCAGCTCGATTTACCCTTCGTGTATCCGGTAGCCCTGATGCGGCTTCGAGGGGTCTTGCTGGCGTAGGCATAGGATTGAGTCGTAGAGCTGAACAATCTCTCCTTGACTGGATCCCTGTAGATAGTCGTTTGTGCGCCATCTGACTAAACGGGACAGTAAGGACCCGGAAAGATACGGACACCCGTCGTTGCCTCTTCGTCGTATCTGCGCCTATGCCCCCACTGAATGCAGTTCAGACGAGGTTAAAGATGAGTTTTACAGAAAGCTTTCGGACCTCCTCCAAAAAGCTAGGCGCTCCGATGTAGTACTAATGGCTGGTGACTTCAATGATCAAGTAGGTAGACTAAGTGAAAATGAAAGACACTTAGGTGGATGTTATGGTGTCGCGGCTCAGAGAACAGACAATGGTGACCGTCTGTTGCAAGTATGCTCAGACAACCGCCTATTCTTAGCAAACACTAACTTTAGGCATAAGGAAAAGCATCTGTTGACCTGGCGACCCCCGAAGTCGTCTCAACGTTGGACTCAACTAGATCACATTGCCATCAGCCACCGATGGAGGGGTTCGATAGAGGACTGTCGCTCGTTCTGGAGCACATGTTTAGATTCAGATCATGCCCTAGTGCGAGCGCGTATTTGTTTGAAGCTTACTGGGCGTAGGAAAGACACCGTAAGGAAGCCTCTTAGGGTTTTACTTAATGATAATAAGGCGAAGAATATATTTCAAGAACAACTAGAAAGACAGTTAGGCGACCATTTAAGCGATTCCCATCCGGAGGCAGGTTGGAATGATATCAAAAAGGCTGTGGAAACAGCAGTGATATCTGCTAGTAAGGTTGACCATAAGGCTAGAATGAAACCGTGGATCTCAGTAGCATCCACCGATCTGATGGATGCCCGAAAACTCATCCCACCTGGCTCTGAACATGATGAAGAGCGTAGTCAGCTTAGGCGCAGACTTATAAAAAGCATACGTAACGATCGCGAACAGTGGTGGGTGGTGAGAGCAAAAGCGATGGAAAAGGCAGCGGCGATCGGCAACAGTAGACAACTTTTCCGACTTATCAAGGAAACTGGTATTAGGAATCCTAGTGTAAGTGAGACTATCTCAGAAAATGATGGGACTATTATTTATTCTTAATCCAGGAGACTAGATCGATGGGCAGAACACTTTAGGGATCAGTTCAACTGGCCTCGAGCCACTCTTCGGTTACCCACGACCCCAGTCATCCTGAATGGCAAGTCAGTAAGTCCGCTTAGTCTTAATGACGTTGAGAAAGTGTTAGGAAATCTGAAACGAGGACGAGCTGCAGGTCCTGATAGACTGACCCCCGAGATATTTAAGGATGGTCCAGTTTTAGCAGCTAGGTTGACTGAGATCTTAGGTAGAATCTGGGAACTGGACGTAATCCCATCCGACTGGTCTCAATCACTGATTGTCCCAATCTATAAGAAAGGACAGAAGTCCTCTTGTGACAATCACAGAGGAATAAGTCTAACTGATATAGTATCTAAGATATTGGCCTCAATAATACTTCGACGCTTAACAAAAGCTCGTGAAGAGCAAACTCGAGAAAACCAGGCTGATTTCCGAGCTGGACGTGGTTGTATGGACCACATTTTCACACTAAGACAGGTCATGGAACATAGACACACAATTAGGCGTCCTACAATAGCTGTTTTCCTGGACCTAAAAGCGACAATTGACTCTGTTGATCGTGAGGTTCTGTGGCAGTGTCTGTCATTAAAAGATGTACCAAATAAGTACATTAACCTCATACAAGCTCTCTACTCGAACACCACTGGTCGAGTGAGAGCATATGGCGAACTGTCACCGGAACTCTTCACTTCAAGTGGTGTCCGTCAGGGATGTCCACTTTCTCCATTCTTGTTTAATTTTATCATAGACATGCTCCTAGACATAACATTATCCTCGTCTGAATTTTCTGGAGTAGACCTTTTACCAGGTGGCTCGCTCATTGACTTAGAATATGCCGATGACATTGTCCTACTTGATGAAGAAGCTGACAAAATGCAGAGTCTTCTGACCACCCTAAGCAACAATGCAAGCATGTTCGGGATGTGGTTTTCCCCCTCGAAATGCAAAATGTTGCTTCAAGATTGGGTTGCATCGGCACCTGAACTAGTGATAGGGAGTGAAGTAGTCGAACGTGTAGACTGCTTCACTTATCTAGGGAGTCTCATCAGTGCCGATGGGCTGGTGACTGACGAAATCTCAGCTCGGATACACAAGGCTCGATTGGCTTTTGCCAACCTGCATCACTTATGGCGAAGGCGAGATATCCGTTTGCTGACTAAAGGACGAGTGTACTGTGCAGTGGTTCGCTCCATCTTACTTTATGGCTATGAAACATGGCCAGTGAGAGTAGAAGATATTCATAGGTTACTGGTTTTCGATCATAGGTGTCTTCGAAGCATTGCTCATATATCGTGGGACACCCGAGTGAGCAACGCTGTTATTAGGAATCGGGTGCTAGGTAAGAATGGCAGATCAATTGACGCAGTAGTGACACTTCATCAGTTGAGGTGGTTGGGACATGTGATGCGTATGCCCAACCACCGACTGCCTCGTCGAGCTTTGTTTTGTAGTGTAGGAATAGGTTGGAAGAAAGCTAGGGGCGGTCAGACCAAAACATGGCAGAAATCCATGAAGTCATTGACGAGTGGACTTATCCATGTCGGTAATTGTCGACTACCTGGTTGGGGTCCGCGAGATGATAATAATCGATGGTTAGAGACCTTGAATGACATGGCTCAGAATCGTTCGCAATGGCGCCAGTGCATTTATTCTTTGTGTTCTCTCAAATCCTAATCTTCTGGATTCTTCAACACCTCCAGTTTTGACTTTCTAAACTTTTCTCATTAAATCATACTTCTTGAATAATATCTTCTAATCCTAACCTCTCCGATTACTTCTAATACCTTTACTACCTCTTCTACTATTGGATTAGAATTGACAATTACATCTCTGTCCTGATGTGGTATGGCGACATGAACTGATGTACTTACGTACAAAGTTCTACGTTGCATCTGACCGATTGACGACATAAGGGAAAACTAAGTGGTCAGATCACAGGCTACCTTCTTATTTTAAATTTCAGTGACACAAAAATTAATTCAACCAACATAGTAAGGGTAGGTTCAAATGTGTGTTAAAATGGTTAAAGGTCAACAATTAATAGATTTAAAACTGCATTTATATTTGTCAAGCAGTTTGAAGAGAACCACAATAATAAACTAAATATTAAAGGTAACTAAGCCTATTGAAAACATGTAATACTGAATCTGACACTATATAAGGTAACTACATGTCCGTAAAGTAAGCATGAATTCATTTATCAGTCACACCCTACATCGATTGACCTAAATATATATCAATGAGGATTAATCTATTTAAAAATTTGACTTGATGAAGTTGATAATAGAATGGAAAAATTAGTTCTCGACATGCAATTATACCTTTATTAATTTTTGGATAAATCTATAAATAACTCCCTTTGTTTGATGATAAATGTAAAAGTAAGAGCAAAACAAAATAAGCACACAGAAAATAGGTTATAGATTATGACATATACTGCTGGATTGCTTAAAGAAAGCTTGTATTGAACTTGTGACAAAACATTTAATAACAGTGATTAAAACAGTGAACAAAAACTCAACATCAAAAAGTACTAATGTTAAGTATTCAGAAATTTACTCGAAGATGTGTAAAACAGGTATCGTTAGATATAAAATAATTAATGCCTTGAACAATATTAACTATAGTCTTTCAGTAGTTCCGATCAAATTGTAAGCGCATTGGACCACCTCAGTTAGTATTAACATTTTTTACCACATATTTTTACATTAATAATTGTTTTATTCATCCCATTACTTTGTTTATAATCCATAAAAATCAAGGAATGTAGCACAAAGTCAAGTTAGATATATTAGTTGGGTTTGCCTACTTAACTCATCCAAAGTCAATCAGTTTTGATAGATGCTCTGATTAAGTTTAATAAATAATCATTCAGAAGTTTCTCATAATTATCTTAATTCTATGTAGTATGAAGAGTTAAATAAGTTACTTAAGAATACAGATTTATGAATATAAAACTCATGTCTACAATGTAAGTGAAATAGAGACAGTGAAAAGAAAATAGTCTACCATACAGTGTACATGAAAATATCTAGTAACTAAAAAGTTATTATTTAGTTTTGACTTGATAATTTCGAATAAGATGAGCACTTGGTAATAATGAAACACTGATATATCTGTGATATTCTAATGAACAGAAATCGCAGACTGCTGCTCGTTCTGAAGCACTTGTCTAGATTCAGATCATGCTCTAGCGCAAGCGCGTATTTGTTTGCGACTTATTGGACGTAGGAAAGATGCAGCGAGCAGACCTCTTTGCGTTCTACTTAATGATAGCACAGCCAAAAATATATTTCAGGAGCAACTAGAAGAACAGTCAGGAAACCATGTAATAAGTGATGCCCACCCTAGGACAGCTTAAAATGATATCCAGAAAGCTGTAGAAACAGCAGTGGTATCTGCTAGCAAGGTAAACCAGAGTTAGAGAGAAGCGGTGGATTTCAGTAGCAGCTACCGAACTGACGGATGCATGGAAAGTCAGCCCGTTTGGCTTTGAGTACGGTGAGGAGCGGAGTCAGCTTGGGTGAAGTCTGACAAAAGGTCTACGCAATGGACGCGAACAGTGATGCTCGAATATCTTGGGACAACCGAGTAAGCAATGCTGTCGTTAGGAAACGAGTACTAGGTAAGGTTGGCAGTTCAATAGATGAAGTATAGAAACTTCATCAGTTGAGGTGGTTGGAAAATGTGTTACGAACTCCCGTCCACCGACTGCCTCGTCGAGCTTTGTTTTGTGGTGTAGGAGTAGGTTGGAAGAAAGGTAGGGGTGGCCAAACCGAAACATGGCACAAATCCATGAAGTCACTGACAACTGGATTGAGTCATGTCGGTAAGTGTGAACTAGCTGATTGAGGTGCACAAGATGATAGTAATCGATAGTTAGAGACCTTGAATGACATGGCTGAAAACCGTTTGTAATGGAGCAGATGCATCCACTCTTTGCGTTCTCTCAAATCCTAATCTTCTGAATTCCTCATGACCGTTTTTTCTCATATTTTAACTGATTCTCCTGAGGTATACACCTCCAATGATATATTCAATCATTAATCTTTTTGATTACTGCTTATAATTCTACTATCTCTACCACTATGGGTCTCCGTGTTGATGTGGTATTGGCAACTTTACCTGATGTACGTACGTACGAAGTTCTGAGTTGTAACTGACTAACTAAAAGATATTGAAAACAAAGTATAGCCTAAAATTTAGCAGAAAATCAATTTCTATTCACACTAATGATTGTGAAATATTATTCATGAAATAATTAAGAAATAGTTAAACTGCCAAAACGATACTAATACTGAATATCTGAAATTTTATTTTTAAAAAGTATCAGTCGATGTAACTAATAATTAGATGAATCAGTATGAAAAAAAAGTATATTAAACTTACAGATCCTAATTCAAGTTTAGTTTTTGTAAAATACACCATCCATATAGGTTCAGTTGGTTGAATTTTACTATTTACTGACGATGGATGAATGCTTACCCTACCCTCAGATGGACAAGCCATAATGACTGGTGGCTTAGGTTTCCCTTCTTTACTAAATTATCATCACAAAGAAAATAAAAATGAGTACAAAATATTAGCAAAATCTACACATAAAAAGAAATAGATTCAAAAGTATGAGGGTTAAGAAAACATTTTACCAATGAACTGCATTGTAAACATGATTATTTCATATACTATTAAGATTAATAATGGGATGAAAGTAAAAATAACATGTTGAATATTTACAATTATTACAACACTGTAACAGCATATTGTTTATTAAATATTACATTGTTTCTACTTTTTTAAAGGCAAGATAATATATACCGAACAAAGGGATAAACTTGTTAAAGAGACATAGGGGAAGATGAAGTAAGCTTGTTTAAATTGTTAAGTATGATAAAATGTAGATATACAATTGTTTAATAACTGAGCGACAAGTAAAGAATTCATGATACTTCTTCTAATCTCAACTATTGAAACTATGTAGCAAGGTGATTATTCTACATTTTGTGATAAATGAATAATTCACCTTATTAACCTTGAACCTTTAAATGAAGCTTCTTCTTGCTCTGAGTTTTCTGTACACACACCAATTGTGCATAAACAGAGAAACATACATTTATCGAGATTATTTTTGGAAGAACATGAAGAAAAGATAAATAAACAAACAGAATAATAGCAAAGAGTTGAGTCATATTTCTCAGAAAACAAGGCATCGTTATTACCAAAATAACTAATCTAGGAGTTTGAAGATTCACAAGACGTTTCGTATCAGTAAACATCGAGTCAGGTATTTCAGCATATTGAAATCTTTATATAGTGAACATAGACAAAGATGAATGAATGACAGGATTCAAGACCGAGTGTTTAAATTATGAAAGGAGAAGAAATTAAACTAGTGATATAACAACTGAAAGTGTATTACCTAAACCAGAGGCTAACAGCTTGTTTACGGAGAATCAAATATTAATCATAACCATAGTACTGGTTATTTAATCTTAAAGTCAGTTACTTATACACAACTTAAAAATGTAGATCACAGTTATAACCAATTGAATACTACTCTTTTATATTTTGACTAAAAACTGAATATTAAGGGAGACTGCTCTACACTCTGCCAGTTAGTTGATAATATCAAGTAATTATACCTTGTACTAACTTAAAAAGGCCGATAATGAATGGAATGAAGTAAAATACGTACAAAGAGATTAGAAAATAAGGTTGTTAATCAAGGATTTCTGTTGATTGCATGCATATTGACTGTTACCACATAAATTAAGTGTAATTTAACTTTAGACTATTGTATTCAAATTAAGAAGAGTATAGTATGAATTTTTAACTATATATCTAGTAAATTCATTACACTAGTCTAAGACTGTGTATTAAGAGAATTAAACATTTGTAAACTGACATGAAATAGCACTGAAGAATAATATTGAAACTTACGTAAATCTTGGATCTGCTTTAACTATATTTGGATATAACGCTGCGCACATAATCGCTCGGAAAAGATTGATATTCCCTGTTTTATAAAAAACAATTAAAACGATGGTAATCATGTAGCTCATTATTAGGAATTTAAAAGAAGACAAAAGATGTTACTACATGATATTTAGATCATGATATATTTCTATTTTTTGATTTGCTATGAGTTAAATATTTCGTGACAGAAAATGAAGGCTAACAAAAGAATAAGACATCGCACAAGGAAGAAAAATTTAAAAGCTTTTGTGAATTAGGGTTTCAGTGATTTGATGAGCGAATCGCTAACAGATCAATGATAAAAAGTGATTGAATAACAGCTATTAGAGACTGAACAATTAATAGAAAGCTAAACTATTAGCCCAAAGAATAGATATTCTCTGTTACAGAACAAAAAACTTGCATACAACATATTAACATGAGAAGTTGTCATAGGTAATTGAAAAGAATTAGTTAGTAGGCCCCTCAATCTCCAATAGATAAAGATGTAGCTCTTAGGCCTACTTTTTTCTATCATATGGAATAGCTGACGAGATGGTGTAGAATCCTTCTGTGATAACACCGCCAAAAAGAAAGTTACTTTTACCATGCTTTGAAAATCATATTTTTATCCCTTTCACCAGTTGCAATTATCTCACTGGTATGAAGTGAAAAATGCACATTTATAGGAGCACTTTGATGAAACTGTAGGTCAAAGAATTATCAGTTAATTGACAAAACCACTTGAAATAAAAATAATCTGTAGTACTAATACAATAGGTGTTTTCTCAGAACCGAATGTGCAAAACTGAAACAAATATTTTTTTAGTATATATTAAAAGTGTAAACACTTAAAACATATTCTTTCAAATGCTTTTAGTAGTCACTATTTTGTTTTAAATTTTTAAACTTTTCAACCAATACATTGTTGTAAATATTTTTTTCATTCATCTTATATATAAAGTACTTGGTTTCTAATAAACTTTCGTTCTATTTTTTTCAAAAATAGATAAAAACGGAAAATGCGCCTAGAACTGTAATATTATTAAGTGTTCTAGTATTTATAGCACGTGAGTGAATATAGTTGGCATTCATTATAACTCAGTTTAAATAAGCTAATAACGTTAAGCTAGTTGCAATAGTTACACATTGAAATAAATGATGAAAATATTTGAGAGAAAAATGGAACTCCAGCACATTAACTATTCAGCTATTGTCCATATTTTGACTACCCCGAATCATGAAAATATTTTCATACATATTTGTGCATCTATTTACTGAAATCACGAGAATCTAAAGTATACCATTTAAGAACATCAACACTTTACAGGGATTTTCAGTAAGCAGCTACATTTGTACTAGTTATTCAGGCCAGAGGAATGAGTTTAAAAGCTTAAGTTTCATCCTACATAAAACTCGTTAATGATGTTCATACAGGTACTCCAAGTTGGTATCTATCGACTGAGGTATTGAGTTTACATAGCCACTCACTTGTGCAAAGGGTATGGAAGCTGTATTATTGTTAGAAAGGATTAAAATTATCTCGTATTAACTATTTTGACCTATGCTGTGTAGACTGTCATGAGCACAGTTGAAGCAGACAGTTACCATTACATGTTCGATGAGCCGTGAAACTATAAAACTCATCTAGTTGCCTTTTGTCTCGTTTAGTATACCTACTTGAGTATTAAAATCACCAGATACCAATACTACATTAGAACGTTTAGCTTTCTGAAGTATGTTGGAAAGCTTTGCGTTACATTTATCTTTTACCTCATCTGAACTGCAATCAGTGGGAAAGTAAGCACAGACAATGAATAGGCAACGGTGAGCGTCTCTATCTTTGAGAGTTTTACTGTTTCATTCGGTCGGACAGTCCAGCAGAAACTGTCTACTGGAATTCAGTCTACGGGAGCTAGTTCTGCTTAAGAACTCAATGCTATACCTACAACAACGAGGCCACGAGAAATAGCAGTAGGGATTTCAGATACACGTAGAGTAGATGACGACGGCTCTTTATATTTGTATGGTGAGATCGGATGAATGACTGTACTAGGAACCTGTATGTGCGTTTCGGAGACGCAGCAGATATTGATGGCGCGAGATTCTAAAGTATTAGCTAAGGAAGCCTGTTGTCCTATTAGGCACTGGGTCCGAACACTAAAAGCTCCACCATGTAGTTTTGAGCGTGGTTTCAGAAGACTAGGAAAAGCATTTCGTGTACTTAAGTCATCAGCATTAATATCACGAGGTTATGAAGGCGTACGAGAAGAGTTAATTGTAGGAATAAAATGGTTGTTAAGAGGTAAGGGAATGACTTAGTCGTGAAAAAGTTGAGCTCGTTTGCTGTTAGGGATGGAGAAGTATTTTTCGGAGGACTCGAATAGGAAGCTGGGTTAGCGTTGGTCTTAGTGGTCTGGGAATGTGACCGCAAAACCTGAAGGACAAAAATAAGAGGCCGGTCACGCAAGGCTTTTTTATGGAAAGTTTTTGAAGTGTCAGCTTCGGTCTTGAAATGGTCTTACCGCCGGAGACCGAATTCCGTGGTGTAAGGTGAGGTGTGACATATTTAGGGTCAATCATTTCTAACTCCTTTCATCTGTTTTAAGACAGAGATATTGCTGCAAGTGCCGATCGGCAGAAGGAAACACTTTACTGCTGTCACTACTCTTAACAGTCAGCAGTACGATTGCATCCTATAACCGTAAAGTTGCTGCTTTCAGTCTTAGTGTCTTTTGACCGACCAGTTTAATGTGGTAGGACCCAAATGAAAATGTATCTAGTTAATATATTTCAGTTGAGTCACTATGATAAACAAACCCGATCATCACGTTAATGCAGCAGTTACTGTCGGTCTCTATTCCGTTACAAACCCATGAAGTCACTGGCAACTGTACTGATTTATGTTGGTAAGTGTAGACTACCTGGTTGGGGTCCAGTAGACGATAGTAACCGATGGTTAGAGACCTTGAATGATATGGCTCAAAATCGTTTGCAGTGGCGCAGGAGCATCCACTCTTTGTCTACTCTGAGATTCTAATCATCTGAATGTCTCATGACTTCTATCTTTCTCTTTCTAAATTTATCTCACTGAATTATACTTCTTGAATAATATCTTCGAATGCTAATCTTCTCCATTACGTCTAATAATTTTTCTGCCTCTACTACTATGGGATCTGAACTGACAATTGAGTCTCTGTGCTAATATGGAATGGCAACCTGAGCTTATTTACGTAAGCACGAAGTTTTAAGTTGTAACTGACTGACTGACTATTGCGTTACGACACCACAGAGTAGTTGAGTCAGTATGTCCACGTAAAAAATCTTTATTCTGAATGTTCTACAATAAAAAAATTTCTAGAAAGAGAAACAACTTACATTGATTACAGTTTGCATTCGGATCATTAGGTTTTGGAGTAGCAATGTATCTTCGTTCATATAATAATTGTGCATAATCATTCATAAGTTGAATAATGTCCTATGAAAAATTAGAATATAAGATGAGTCAAAAAATACAAAATACTGCCTTGATCGATGCACACGTATGACTACAAAACAGTGACACAAACGCGATTTACATTTATCAAAAAATGTTACACACATATATGTATGTACTTATGAAGTGAGATCACATGAAGCATAGCACGAAAGGTAGCATGAAAAAAAATAAATAATTTTCAGAGACAGAGAAGCATAAAATCAATTCACCAGAGAAGAATGAGCGTCGATTATATTTTATTGAATATATATTTTAATTTCTCGTAAATAGCAAGGTAGATGATAAGCGAATTAGTTTCACAGATCAAAAACGTTTACTGACAAAAATAATCAGAATAATAATCTTAATTTGTTACGGTGTGACATAACTGGTGGTTGTTTGCATGGTGTAAGCCATTATGTTCAAACAGCTGGTTTTAAGTTACCAATTAATTTAGTGTATAACGCTCTAGTTGACGAAAATCAAAAATAAAGTAGTGTGTTAGTAAGGAGACTAAACGCTATTTCACTTCTGTATTCCCTACATCGAAAATTACTGGTATTTTAATTAAAAGTAATTGACTTAAATGTGTAAAAACAAACTTTGAGTTTAGTCCATCGCTACTAATAAAAAGCAATGATTTCAGTTTGTGTTTTGTTAAAAACTAATTAAGAGGAATTCTTAAAAAAGTGTAGAGAGAACTGCGCAAGGCTAAAGTGATTGGATTCTGAGACTAGTTATCGCGACTCAACAATAAAATGGAAAACATTGGCATTTAAAGTAATAGATACTTGATTATAAGCCTATCAGGAATATCAACATTTAATATATATTACCGTTATATGAGTGGAAAATGTGCTTCCTACATAATTTTCGAACTAGAACACTTCAAACAATGTAACATGACATATCTGTTCACTGCATTAACCATTTCTATTTGTATCAAGCTGACCATGCCTGAAATAAGGATGAATTCTGTAATTAAATTATTTTCATTATTACTATTAATAGACAAAATAAAAACTAATTAATTTGGTGCTTGTGCAGCAATTGTAAAGCTCACATAAACATATAGAATGGATGTTGTCCATAATGAGAATGGATGGTTTAAAATCAAATATTCAAGTTGATAGAACGCAAAACCGAAAATTTTGATTCCAAATATTTTACTTTAAGATTCCGGTAGGCAGCTTTAAGATGATTCGAAGTCAATGATTTGGATTTCCTTCGAAGTAATTTGTGTAAATTAATCACTCAATTATTTACTACCGCCATAATTGTTCATGACGTTAATGAATGATTTAAAGATGAGATCACAAAAGAAAGTTGTTATGTTCGTCACTAGGTTTGCTTGAAGCTATTACGAGTTCACCTTAGTCGATAAAAGCGAACGAGACAATTACCAGCGTCCAGATATGCTACCTTGAATCCCAAGCTGTAAACAGAAGTCTTTGTAAGCGTAGAAAGTATATTCTACAAACATTCATCCATCACAATACAATCAATCACACAACTCTCGTTTATTTATACATCAAAGAAACGTCCTTGGGACAGTTACGAAAATAGCACACTAAAATACACAGAAGCCAATCACAGCCATGGATTTTCCTGGTGGGAAATGAAATCTCAGGGCCAACTGATCAGCCCACGCTCGCAAACGTGAAATCGAAAATAAGGCATTTATCAAGCGAGTTCTGGGGATCTAACATTCCCAACAAAAGTACATGATAATCAGTACTGTAATGTTACACTTTTATATAAATAACTAGGCAAAATTATTCAATAACCGAACAAAGTTTCAAGTGTTGGTTGATTTTACTAAAATGTTTCGGTGATTTCATACTTGACGTGTGTATTCATTCAGAAAGATAATCAGAATTTATGGTGGATTATTTGTCCTATCTATTGTTGTTTTTTTTAAAAGGAAGGAGAGAAATGAAAAAAGGAATCCTAAAACTACTTTTACTTTTATTTTTAAACTTTAACAAAAATTAAGTGTTTAAATAACTGATCAATTCATACTCCTTAATTACAGAGTAACCAGTCTACTATAGTGGTTTTATTAGCTCGAAAATATACTAATCGAATCCTAATAAGTTCTGTGTAATGTCAATAGTAAATCTTTACAAAATACAACTGGATGAGAATGATGATTTATAGGTTAGTATTATTCATACAATAATAACATAAGCTATCAGGTGTTACATAAGCATAAAACCGCTGTAGACTGGTTACATATTTAAAAATTATAATGAAAATCCTATTTCTAACATGATTCTGTTTATGCAAGGGCTTGATTGTGACGAAATTGTAAGATTTACATATGCTACATTTTCTACTTAGCCAACTGGAATGTAATTTGTTTTAAATATTAATCATAACATGCAAAACAAACGACCAATGGTAAAGATGTCTTGAAATGAAGTCAAAAATTTATCGTACGACAATCAATTGACTGGTAAATGAACCTACCATATTTAGAAAGATTTAAAAGTATGTGTATCGACAAAGCAATGTAAGTGCAAAGAATTCGTTTATTTGAATTATCTGAAGTAGCTATGAGTAAGTAAAAATATGGTGTGGATATGATTAATTATACCGTTCACTAATCACAAGCAAATATAGAGCATAATAGTTTTCTTTGTGACAATTGATGTTCACAGAATGTCTTTTGGATGTACAAAATCGTGATTACCTTGAGGATATTTGAATGTTAAAGTTCTCGAAGTATTGCCTACTTGTGGTTAAAAGTGACCAAAAGTGATATGATTATAATATTATGCAAAGGAAGATTGTGATATTTATGATGCATGCTGAGATAACCACCACTTTAAAACAATAGACCCATAAAGATAGTCTGAATTGAGACAATGGATATGAGTGGTCGAAACAAGATATGAAATTATCGTATGACGTTACAGACTATTTGGATAAGGTTTGCGAGACTTCTAGCCCCCAAATACCTTGGTATGCACGAGAGTGGAACCAGTCAGTAAGTAAATTACATCGTAGAACTTCGTACGTACGTACATCGGTTCAGGTTACTATACCACATTAGCACAGAGACGCAATAGTCAGTTCAAATCGCATAGCGGTAAAGATAGTAAAAGTATTGTCAGTATTCGAAAAGATGAATGATCAAATATATTCTTAGAGACGTATATCACAGTGAAACAAATTTAAAAAGAGAAATAAACGATCACGTGGAATTCAAAAGATTAGAATTTCAGCGAAGACAAAGAGTGGATGCACCTAGGCAATTGCAAACGGTTTTGACGTACCATCCTTACACAGTACTCCATTCCCAACAAAAGCATTGCTTATTCGACAGTCCCAGGATACACGAGCAATCCTTCGGAGACACATATGATCGAATACTAATAACCTACGAATTTCCTCAACTCTTACTGGCCATGTTTCACAGTCATATAGTAGGACGGAGCGAACTGCTGCGCAGTACACTCTTCCTTCGTTCAGCGAACGGATAACTCACCAACGCCGAAAGGTAGCGAAAGCCAATTGAACCTTTTGTATCCGCTGAGATTTCGTCAAAAATCAGGCAATCTGCAGTGACGAGTCTCCCCAGATAAGTGAAGCGGTTACAGAACCGCACAATCGATAGAGTCAATGCCGCCTTAAAGTCAACGAATACAACTATAGTATGTGTCTATGTTCTAGGACCTATCCGAGTGTGAATATGTGATCTATACAACCACGTCCAGATCTGAAATTAGTCTTGTTTTCCCAAGTTTGTTCTTAGAGAGCTTTAGTTAGGCGTAGAAGTATTATCGAAGCTAACATTTTAGACACCATATTAGTTAGACTGATTCCTCTGCGATTGTTACAACAGGACTTTTGAATTTTATTATAAACTGGGACGGTAAGGGATTGAGATCAGTTAGATGGGATTACGTCCAGTATCCAAATTCTGCTTAAGATCTCAGACAATTTAATTGCTAAAACCAAACCACTATCCTTAAAAATCTGAGGAGTAATCCTGTTTGATCCTGCTGCGCCCCTTCGTCTCAGATTTATCAGAGCCTTTTGTGAGAATTTTCATTAAATTCTGTCGTTACTTGGTTATGATATAACTGCCCTGGCACGGCTGAGAATGAGGAGAGTCTTCTGCACCTACTTACATTGTTCAACTGCCTTGTGGATTAGACCTCTAGGACAAACGCTCGGGAGGTGAAACCTTAGGAGAACCATCTGCTTTAGTTCAGGTACTCCATCATTATCTCACCACACACACACAAATTTTTTGATTTGTGTGGAGCATGTATGCATTTGCGTGCTCTTTTTTACTGACGTTTTGCGTTTAAGTAGAACCAATATTACGTTAAAGCATTTGCTATTCAGCTGGATTGACATTTAGTAACATCGATGAATTTTCTTTTCGTTCCTTTTCCAAACAATAAATGTTTATCAATACAGTTTATTCTTCTGCTTTTACGTATTTATCTAAAATAATGCATTTTTATCAGGTAGTCTATATTTTTCGTCATTTGCATATATGACATATGTGGGGCAGTAAATGAGATGTTTCTTCACTTAATTGTGATTCATTTCGAACTGAGCTTAAAAAAGTATAGCTATTGGAAAATGTGTATTAATTAGTTAATCTAATTGCAAAAAAAACAAAATTTTGTAATGTTACCCATAGAGAAGAGAATCGATCAAACTACCTTGATAGTACGTTCATTAAGAAAATATTTTTGACAAAATTGACGACGTTCAGTTTGTGAAGTGAGTCCACGATAGTGCTAAAAATGTTTATGCAAATAAGATAACGTAAAATAAATGAGTATACATACTTTATTGTCATTATTAAACACAGAATAGTTTTTAAAATAATATTATAACATTTGAATATAATTTTTACATTATTTTTGATATAAAAATAAAGACTTTAAGAAAGTAAAACATTTTATAAATCAAACTTATTAGTTTGATAGAGATATAAAAATCAGGATGTAATTCAATCATATACATATAGTTTCTTGTAATAATATTTAAATATGATATATGTGTCTGCAGTATTAATATTTTGATTGAGTGTTTTGAACTGATTTACCATTTTATCACTGTGTAATCACAGCAACTTTCAATCAAATTTAACTGCAACCAATTTTCCAATCTATATTTTCAAATATCACGGGCTATAAAAGTTGATGACAATTCAAAGATGCATATAAATATATCATTTAGTTAATAAGGCATTTTTGTTGTTATGATAAAAGGAGCTGAATATTAGATAACTAACCATTACAGATTTACTGGTTTATACTGCTTGAATGGGTGATATAGTAACTTTAAATCAAAAACAGTAAATATAACTCATGCCTCCGTTGCTTAATAAAATGAATCTTTATTTAACTAAGCTTCAAATCTAGAAATCAAGAGGTACAATTTAAAATAAATTTTTAAATGACCTTGTTGCATCATTTTCGATACATAAGTTACACAAAACTAGAATGCTGTCTAGTTTACGTTTTTTGTGTATAATCAAGAAGTTCACCAAGAACCTCAAGAATAATTGTCTTCAATTTGAGACATGAATATGTATCAGCCCGTGAAATGGGCTTGAAATTTATTGCCTGACATTAGACAAGTGATTTAATGTCCAAAAGTGCCATTATTAAAGAGAAATACAGGACTTATATACTTATTTAATTGAAAAAGTATATATAATTATGTTAATATGTTTAGGTACAATGAAATATGGTTGATTATTAAGAACCATAACAAACTATCAATAGAGAGGAAATCGTACTACCTGAATGCTTTTTGAATTAAGGGGAGGACCTTAGTTAACTACAAGCTGCATTATAAATAATTGCTATAGAAAATTATTCATTGATTGTTAGTATTTGTACTTGTTTTGATAATGTCTCTACATGAAATATGCTTAATTAGCAGGAACTCTAGAAATTAACTCTGTGTAAGTTTGTAATTTGGTAGATAATTCATCAGAAGAAATTTTATAAAAAGATAATATCTTACTTGAATAACTGTAGCAAATACCCAATGATCACTAAAGGAATTCTGAGCCAATTCAATTCGACATCGATCAGCCTCTTGTTGTTTCTCTAAAGGTATTTCAAATGGATCACGAAATGTCAAACACGAAGCAACAGCTAAAATTGGTTCTAAGCAACCAAATAATGCACCGAAAATTAAGAGTTTAGCACATTGTGGATCAAGTGGGAAATTCGCTAAATGTACACCAAGAGGAGTTAATTCATCGTCATCTTCATCGGTTGAATCGAATTGAATACTATTAGAATTCAAAATATCTACACCACTAGCATTTACATCGTTTTTAATAGCATTTGAAAATTCTCGAAGAGATTTACGATTAACTTTATATGTTTTTTCATGATATTTTATTGATTGAGAAGTATCCGAATTCAATGTTTCTGATTTGATTAATTTTAGAGCTTGAATTTTTCTAAGAAATGTTAAAGTTTGTGAAATAGCATCTTCAGAAGGAGAATCCAGACAACTAGTTAAGAAAGATTTTACACGACCAAGACCTAACAACTAAACAAGGAAACATGACACATATAAACTAATTCAAGAAATATACAGAATAAACAAATTCAATTTTAGACATAATAAACGCTGAGAAAGTTACAATTAGTCCAGATAATTTAATTGAATTACTGTATAAATTAATTCTTATCTCTGATAATAGTACAAGTAAGTCTAAAAACCATCTAAACCATATTATGGTTTTTCAACATTTATTCACAGATCTTTTTTCAGCTTCATCGTATTCTCATACAGAATGCTCATTTAATATGATAGATCACTAGAAAACATTCTAAGCTATTTTATTCAATAGCGGTGACCATTTTTTACAAATACTAGAAGTAACAATCCCTCTTCCTAAAGATTAACATTTGTAGTCTAATTATAATTACAAAATACTGAGCATTTATTATTATTATCAACAAAAATTTAGCATCATTTGCGAAATAATCTGTGGTTGGAGGAAGCTGACAAGAAACTCAAGATCTCAGTTTCGAATCGACTGGTACTCATCAAGGGTGGGAGTTAAGGTATTAATCTCACAAGGAGCGTTAGTTTCCCGAGAATACAAGTAAGTAATGAAGCAAATACATAGTGGTAGCAACAGTTTTATTGATGAATTAAGAATAACATCAAGGTTGTCAATCATTCATTGTTTTATGCGGTTGTCATTTTTCGATCGATATTGATATGAACGTCCTAAGAATAGACACAATACATGTCATCATTATGGTTGATTAATAGCTAATGGCGTTTATGTTAGATTCTATGGATTAATGAATCGAGTGAGAAGTACATTTCAATTTTTATTGGATAGAATAATTTTCCTTTTATTCAACTATAAATCAAGCTGATCAATGTAATCAGTCGAACTAGCGAAGTTAGATTGACTTAAATATTAATTAAATCTCTTTAAAATGAAGATACTAACAAAGAGTTTAACAAGTCGATTCACTACATTAATAAGTTTTATGTTTAAAAAAACACTTGTATGTGAGAGATGAAGGATATTTATCAAACAACAGTTACTTATATGTAAGGCTTTCCTGTTCTCGATATTAAAGACTGGATTTGATTAGTCTATTGATATACGTTCATTCTAAATGGATTACTGCAATATTTTCACGAAGTCAATAATAAGTAAATAAAATCACTACTAATACACTTATACCCGTTAAATACGTTAGCGGCTATCTTAGGTTAGTTGCTTAGTAGACGTATGATGTCCAAGTCTCAGCGTAAACATCATAATTAAGAAGCACAAGTATCCAGCTGAAGGGCCCGAAATAAAACGAAACGGACATCCTGGATTTCCCTCATGTGCATCACAGGAGTAAGTGATTGGTATACAAGTACGTAAAATGAATCATTTACAAAATATTAATATAAAAAAATATACAAAGTAGCTATGATTACTTTGATTCTCAAAATTACATCTTCCAAACGAACACGTAACATTTCTGGTTGTAGAAATTCTGACATAACGTTATTATACACGTAACTTGGGAATAAATGATAACAGATTCCGGGTTGTACACTTGGCATAATTTAAGGAAAATGAAGAAATAAAGAAAAATAATCAATAATATTACAACGCAGATTTTAAGTGAATACATTAATAACCGTATTTTCATCTTTAAATATAATCAAAGAATTGAATGCATTCATCAATAAGTATTATAATAAACGCATGACCGTGTCTACTTGAAGTAACTAAAGCAAGATTCTCAGATAATTAAGAATATGAAGCATGGTACGTTAGTTTTGTTATGCTGTTAGAAATAACGATATGAAAGAATCGATAACTAGTAAGTTTGCAGCTACGTTCTATACTTTGAAATTAAGAGGTCGAGACATACTTTTTTCATATCAAATAATAAATTATCTGTGCTTTTTCTGTTCTTGTGACTTTTTTATTTGGTTTATTGACAGACTTTAATCAAGCTTAGGAAGAAAATTATTAAACTAACAACGAAAAATCCAATCGAAACACGTATATACGTGAACTTGTATGATAATAAAGAATGTTAAGAAATAAAGGAATATAATCTAAACTGAGAAGGATAAAAGAGAGGAAATGTAAATAAATCAGAGCAGAAAATGGGTTGGACGATCACTGGTTAAGTACCTTATTTGGATTGGTTTGGATTCGATTGGAGTACCACAAATATGTTGAGTCTTTATCCGTCTTTAAATCAAGATAATTGTATTTATGATAACAAATAACTTTGCATCTGCTTACTTAGAACACAAAATTGATAAACATTATGCATACTTTAGTACTTTGCTTACTAAAAGACATCATAGTTGGTAATTGACAATTGAATTATTAGACAAGGTAGATGAGGTTAAAATGAAGGCATCTGCACGAATTAGGTCAGTAAACAAAGAAAATTAAGAAATTCAATTCAAAATAATATGCGTTATCACGTTGTTGATATTTTGACTGAAATTCGATGTTTTGGTAAGTACATGGACATCCTGTGAGGATCGTTTTAATAGATTGACACTATTTGATATTGAATAGATGGAATGAGGCAAGCAGTGAAATTCAGGACACGCGATGATGTTTAAAGCAAATAGTATTGAGTTTGAGTCCCGGAAGGAGCAACAACTGGTGAATGCTGGTATGTCCAACTGACGAGACTTAATTATGACGAAATAAGCGTCCTGAATTTCACTGTTAGCCACCTTTTATCTATTCTATATACAAAAATTTAGGTTAATTTTCACTTCAAAGTCGCATATTAGTATAAAATTATCTGAAATAAATAATTAAATATGTGTATGAAGTTCATTTTAAATCATGGTCACAGTAGTTTAAGGTTACATTATTTTTACTGTGTGCAATACAATATGAAATGCAATGATAACCTATCACGTTAATAAGTGAATTATTTTATTGATAAGCTATACGTTTATAAGAAGGATGAGCAATAAATGATTGTATATAGAAAAAGTTTTAGAATTGTATGAAACGGATTACTTTAATTGTTTAAAACGTTTGTTTTTAAATTGACAGATATTGACAGCCATGCAGTTTTTAAGATGTCTGTCACGTTTCGATACAGAAAGGAAATTCATCTTATTTAATGTTACGTAGGTCAATTACAGCAGATTTCCTGAATATCTTTGTGACCTCATGTACGGTGAGTTAGTCAGAATCACACGTCGAAAGTCGAGATAGTTTCTCTGGTGAACATGTACACATCATATCAATCTAAAGCCTAATTTATCTCTGTACTTAGGATTAGAAAAACATAGTGAGAAAATAGTAATAGATATGAAAAATGATCAGTTCAACATTGTCGAAAGTAGCATTCTCAAAAGAAGAGTACTAGCGTTTAACTACTCTGTAAAGAATAAATGAAGCTAAATGTTCTTCCGCCAGAAATATTCTTAAGTAACATAACAGTTAAGTTTTGAGACTCATGGAAAAAAGTGCAAGCTCTTATTATCCCACTGACCGATTTTAGCAACTGACAAACATATTTTGCAAGTTTATTACTAACAAAATGTAGGAATACCTTAAGACACTTTGCATGGTATTCAACAGAACGGAAAATTGTTCAGTGATTTGATATTTGATCGAAAATATTTTAAATTCAGAGTAGTTACGTTACATTTTTACTAGACTCATGAAAAAATTATCATTCATGAAGTATGGATCAAGAGCAGCTTTCTTCTTGTATACCCCCTTCATAACTTAGAGTTTTGTTGGAACACTTAATAAAATCAACTATAATTATCAAATTTGGCTACTAAATTTATAAATGATTATTGGGAGACATCAGTTTATGTAAAATAATTATGTTATTATTATTTGAACATAGTTTGTAACTAATACATTGTATGACCCTAGTAATTGTTGCTTTGACATTACAAAGTAATTCAGCATAAAATAATAAGCAGCATATGATCAACAATGAAACTTTCTTATTGAAATAGTTATTTGCAATTTTATCTAAAGAAAGCTTACCGACCAGCTCTTCCAGAACGTTGAGCTGCATTGGCTTTGCTGACAAGAACTGAAGTCAAAGTTGATGTATTTTGTCTTGGGTCATAATCTGTCACTTTGATACGACCACAATCAATCACATAAACTACATCTTGAATGGTTATACTACAGGGGAAAAAAAGTTAGTTACTTTCATAAAGCAGATTATTCAAATTATACAAAAGTAAAGAATATTACATTTTTACATAACAAATGAGTTAAGATTAATTTAGAAATAGATAATTACCATATATCATATTTTTACTATATTTTCATTGTTATTGGTTGATCAAGGTTTACAAGTTGTTTCACAATGAACTTGTGAACTTATCAACAATCAATAATAAAAATGACAGAATCTAATGGAATATAATCTTAACTGAAATTCTAAGAAAATTAATTAATCAATTGACTAGAACTTTTCATGTCCGTATATAAAATATTATTTCAGTTCTAAACTGACAAGTTTGAAGGTAGACACCAAGAGAATGAACAACTGAAAAGGAGAGACCAGGATAAGGTTATTTAGAGAATCCTAGTCGGTTGGCTATGCTTCGTCAAGGGTAACAGGCATGAGTAAGCCTAAACCGACATTGAACACTGCTTATTTTTTTAAACAACATATTCAATCAATAAATAGTCAAGGTTATGTCTAAATTTAATTTCTCAACAGTTTTGTGTGATAATCAATAGTGGTAGAAGGCTCAAGAGTATGTGATTAAACGTCACCACATATTGTAATAACATGAGCGACAAGCAGAGCTGACGCTGCTTAACCATATCATATAATGTACAAATTAGCTTCATAACGAACAGATAATCTGAGTTTGCCAAAACTATATGAACTTCTTATGTTTTTCAAATACTTGATTTAAAACAAATATTGCTTTTGAAAAAAAATTTCGTCAGTGTGACGGGACAACAGAGTTTATTCTAAAAATGTGTAATTTATTTATGCTATAAATTTTCAGTAATCCGATCACACAAAGACCTATTTAATAGTTAGTAACTGAAAAATGTATTACATCTTTATTTCGTTTCGAATCGTAAGAATCACAATTCAATCATAATTTTGACATTTTATATTAATTTATACATTTTGTCAGATTGTTGTTAGATCTTTATTTGACAACATATTATTGGTAAACTAGGTAGAATTATTGTAATGGATAGCAGTTTGTGGTAGTCATTTATTGAAATATGTGTCATGTATATTTTAACCTTATTTTATACACGTATTATAATTGATTTATGACTGTGAAATTTTATCAGTGGTGAATAGTTTTTGGCGTTCTTTAAAAAAAAATAATATAAAGAGTAGTGAGAAATCTTTACTAACCTTGTTTCAGCAATATTAGTTGCTATAATCACTTTTCTCTGACCTTGCGGCGGGGGTTCGAACAGAGAGCGATCTCTATACGCAGGGATTCTTGAATGTAATGGATAAATCCTGACACTTCCATAACGATCATCATATCTCTTTGGATTTAATTCACGTAAAGATCTAATTGCATCTTTAATATTCTAATAAGTGACAAAAATAATCAAGGTGAACAGAGGAACTCCAAGTTGCCAAAAAATGGATGCATATTTGAAATTAGTAGAAATAACATGTTTTGATATTTAATGATGACAAATTTAACGCAACCCTGTTAAATTAGTACCATATCGTATGATACCATTCGCATGAAAATTAAAGTGGCCTGTTTTTCAATGCATTTATTTAACAATTTCAATACAATATTACTGCAATTCAAGATGTTGTTGAGTATTCGTTTGAATACCAGAAATATCATGTTGATTAGCTAGTTCAATCTAATGATGACTGAATAATACAAGTAAACAAACATGTTTTGTGCTAACTGAATTCTCAATTGATGATCAATCAAGGTTAGACACTGTGTAAAATAGAAAAATCAAACTATTCTAAGTCACTCGTTATACAACACCTATAAGGAAATCACTAGTAATAATCTGCAGTAAAATGATTTCATCACAGTCAGCTAAACAAATAAAGTTATTTAGAATCATGAATAAACGATGTCAGTCAATATATTATTGATATCAGAACAAAAAAAATAATTAATGGTACATGGATATCAATCTTTTTAGTGAAATCAATAACTACTATAAAGATGATAACTTACAACAAGACCAGGAACAAACACGAGTATTGCACCCGATGTTGTATTCTGTAAAATATGCTCAACTGAATGTGCAATAAGATCGGTTTCAGGATATGTGTCTTCTCCAACACTACGTAAAATTTCTACTGCATTCGAAGATAATCTGAATATTCAATGTTCAGGAATTTTATTAGAAAAATTTAATAAACAATGGCAAAATGTATAAGTAATGCTGTTAAATCATTGTAATTGTAAACAATTACACAACTTTTCTAGAATTTTTTGTGCTTAAGGCTGTTTTAAGGGACAAAACATTAGAAGGACAGAAACTGTTGTCAGTAGACTACTTACTTACTCACGCCTGTTACCCTCAATAAAGCATAGGCCGTCGACCAGTTTTCTCCAACAAACTCTGTCCTGGGTTTCCCTTTCCATTTTTTTCCTATTTTTGTTCATTCTTCTCATGTCTTTCTCTATTTCTAGGCGTAATGAGTTCTTTGGCCTTCCTTTTTTCCCTTGATCTTGAGGGTTGCAAGTGGTTTGTTTTGTAGTTCGGTGCTTTCCGCAGTGTGTGTCCTATCCACTCCCACCGCTTCTTACTGATTTCCTCCTTCACTGGAATTAGGTTAGTTCTCTCCCACAGTAGGTTATTGCTGATAGGGTCTGGCTAACGCGTTTGGAGTATTTCGCGTAGACAACTGTTCACAAATACTTGTATCTTCTGGATGATGGCTTTCGTAGATCTTCAAGTTTTCGCTCCATACAGTAGAACTTTCTTGACATCAGTACTGAAAATCCTGATTTTGGTTGAAAGTTGTTTCGAGTTCCAGATGTTTGCAATTGAAGAAATGCTGTCCTTGCTTTGCCGATCCGCGCCCTCACATCTGCATCGCATCCACCTTGCTCGTCAACGATGCTGCCCAGATATGAAAAGCTTCTTACGTTCTACATAGCATTTCCATCAAGAGTGATTTGGTTGGCACATGTTATGTTGTATCGGAGAATCATAATTTTCCATCTGTGTATGTTGCTGAAGCTGCTGATACACTGGTCGTTATCTCTTGCATTTGTTGTTACAGGTGCGTTAGAAGAACCAGATCAAATGCGATGTACAAATCGTCCAGCTGCATCCTCATTGTCCACTGTATACCGTGCTTCCATCCAGATCTTGACGTCTTCATAATACCAGGCGAAAGAGAAAGGGTGAGAGTAAGCAACATTGCCTGACACCGGTCTCAACCTGGAATGAGTCTGTTAGCTGTCTTCGGTGCACGATTTTGCAGTTTAATCCACCATAAGAATTCCGTATGGTGTAGAATATCTTCTCAGGCACGCCATAGTGTAGAAGAAGCCTCCATAGTATTGTCTTGTCCATGCTATCAAATACTTTCTCGTAGTCAATGAAATTGATGTAGTGTTGTGAGTTCCATTTAATTGATTGTTCTACAATGATCCGTAATGTCGCATGTGATTTGGTAGGTATAAGATAGATCCTTACGAAAAGCAGTCTGTTTATCTCGAAGTTGGGCGTCTAAGAAGTCCTTTATTCTGCTAAATAATACCTTGTTTTAGAGTTTGCCTGGTATTGAGAAAAAAGAGTGGTGCCTCTGTAGTTTTCACACTTGCTCAGATCGGCTTCCTTTGCTATCTTGATGAGGTATTCTTCTTTCCAATCTGTTGCTACTTGTTATTCATCCCAAAACACGCTGAAGAGAATTCGGAGTATCTTTGAAGTTGCTGCCACGTCCGCTTTCATTGTCTCGGTTGGAACGTTGTTTGTCCCCGCTGCTTTGCCGCTCTTGAGTTGTCTGAGGTCCACGTTATTCTCTCCAATTGTTGGTGGGCTAACATCGATTGGGAGGTCCGTAAGTGCTGTTTCGAAGTTGTGTGGGTGCAGTGTAGCTGGTTGTTTCAAGAGTTCCTTAAAGTGCCCTACCCACCTGTTTCGCTGTTCTTCAATGCTGCTGATTACTTTGCCATCCTTGCTTTTCACAGTTTTCGATCGTCTCTCCCTGTCCATGTCGTCTCATGATGCTTTCATATACATTCCAACATTGGCATTTACATCTCCCATTAGAATGGTCGAGTTCTTTGATAAGCGATTTTCGACAATTGACAAGAGCCTCTCGTAGAATTGAGCATTAACGTCTTCATTGTAGTCGGTAGATGCATAGCATTGGATGACGGTCATTGTAATGCTCTCTTTCTTTGTTTCGAAGGATGCTTTGATGATTATGGGTCAATGAGATTCCCACTGCATAACTTCATTTTGTGCTTGTTTGGGCAGCACCAGTGAGACTCATTGTGTGTGAGGCATTTTCTTCTTCATGGTCGGAGTTTAACAGCAGCTTTCTTGAAGCTAGTCTAATTTGTCAAACTTGTGTCCAATGCGTTTCACTGATTCCAAGCACCTACAGGCTGTATCTTTGCATTTCTGCAGCAATTTGAATGACTCTCTCGGTTCCCCATATTGTACGAACATTCCACGTATCGGTAATAATGGATGCTCTGGTTGTCAAAGGGGAGTCAGCCTCGTGGCTTTGATCATGAGACGGCATAACTCTCCTGAATGAAGGCCTTCCAACTCGCAGGGCAGAGTTTAGGTATTTTGAATTAATTTTTCTGGTTAGAGTTTTCTTAGTGAGTTAGTTTTCTACGGGATGGGGTCGCCAACCCTATGCACAATCCTCCTCTTTTATCCAGGCTTGGGACCAGCACTAGCCTCAGGCGGAGTTGTCAACGAACTAACATCTCACTAATTTTCATCTAGGCAAATGATTAGCGTCATTTAGAAAAAGGGAGGTGTTAATTCAATGAAAACTTCCAAACCATCACCATGAAGATGAAAATTCCGAGATTCATGATAAAAGAGCAACAAATGTGTTTTTATTGATTGATCTTTAAGGCTGAGTGGAATTTTTCTGTATTTATATTTGAGAGAATTTAGATTGGATATAATATCAAGTAGTATGTATCAGCAGTTTGAAAGAAGGAGGGCTGATATTACTGTAAAACTGAATTATGGTCAGTATATAATTTGAGAAAAATGTAATTGAACTAACCGTAATAAAACATCACTTATTATTCCAAAATAAAGTAACTTTATATCTAGTTCATTACAGAAGTAAGAGCATACAAAGTTAGGATCTTTCCTACTAAAAAAGTAACAGCATGATATAGACACAATTTTGGAAGTGTTACAGTAGGATTAAAATAATGCAATCAAATGTAGATTTCCAGCAGCCAACTACTGTGAATGGTATTACCAATATAACTTGAATACTTTGTATATAGAGAAAAGAATATTTATGACTTCACCTATGCAGTCAATCAGTCATCAACAACGCCTGATACAAATGTACGTTGGCTCCAACAGCAAAGCAGAGATGAAATTAACAACAATTAATACTGAATGAATTAAAATGGTGTGACAAGAATGATGAGATAGATTAAAAATCAAAAATATGATCCGTAAACAGTGAATGAAAAAATATACGTATAAAGAAATACTGGAATTCAAGGTTTAGCCAAGATAAATAGTTTATATACCTAAGACTTGTCATTTAACATCAGTAACCACTGATGGCATTGATTGGGAGGACCCCAAACTAGCAGTCCGCATCTAGCTGCACTGCTCAGATTAACTTTTTGAAATGATGCCAAGTTTTAGAGTTTGATTGCTCCTAGCTTTTTATCAACTTATTCCTACAATAGCTAACAAGTCTCGTTGAGGTAGACGATGGTTACGCATTCGCGAAACATGTTTTACTCATCCAGTCGATGAAGATTCGATTCGACATATCAGGGTTGACAAAGCTACTAAAAGTGATCAACACTCACTTATTAGTTTAAGAATAAATTTATGCATATGATAAAACTCAATGATAACAATAATAATAATAATAATAATAACGGTAATCATGGTGAGAGTAGATAGGTTGATGGAATTTAGAGTTTATAAGATAGATTAAATAATATCCAAAAAATGCAGTGTACAATTTATTAAATTTTTATCACAAACTGAAAATACTTCAGGGAAACCCGAAAATATACCTAACCAATTACCAAACAGAATGTACTACAGAGATTTTGTTTGTATGGTTGATCAATTCCTACTAACCTAT
Organism: Schistosoma turkestanicum; assembly: GCA_944470395.2. NCBI lineage: Eukaryota > Metazoa > Platyhelminthes > Trematoda > Strigeidida > Schistosomatidae > Schistosoma > Schistosoma turkestanicum. The sequence goes on from OX103971.1 coordinate 48,631,877, forward strand.
TTTAGAGTTCAGTTACTAAGATGAATAGTAGAATGCGCCCTTTTGTTGTCAAACGGTTAGAAGTAGGCTTGTGTTTTTGATGCAGCACTGGCTTCTTTAAGATCATAGGTACTGTTTGCCGGTAAACACAAAAAACTGAACAGAACATTCTGCTGAGCTCTCTTAACTATTCGACAATGGGATAACGGTCCTAACTTCCATAAGGCATGTGAGACGAAATATTCAGTCTATAAAGATGTACAAGGTCATTCATTGAGTTGGAAAGATTAGTTAGTTCCAAGAACAAAGTTCCTTTAATAGACGTTTTCGAATTGTATAGTTACGTTATAACAAAGAGAAGTTTTGTCTAAGGCTTGGTTACAGCAAACCAATTAATGATAATAAAAGGAAAAAGGTCACATGAGATCAAAAACAAAACTGTAAGTAATAATTAAAAATAAGGCAAGTGTGGTGAAAATAATTTCAAGAGAGAAGGGAAACTGATGTAAAGAGCCAATTAGAAATACACAAAGGATAATTTGAAAATTAGAAATGTATAAAAGGACAAATACATACTATTGGCTAGAAAATTCATTGATTTTTTAAGGGAAAGAAATGTATATATGAACGAGTGTTTATGTATATTAATTGGTAGCCGAATATATTTTACTTCTTGCTCAAGTAGTCAGTTTGGAGGTCAATGCATAGCACTTCCAGATTTCGGACGTCGCACATCATAACACAAATAGAAAGGTCTGACAACTTAGAGCATCCGATTGCCTACAACTATTGGTGCGTTAGCTATCAGTGAGTAATTTATTGTAGATTTGATGTTGAATAATAAATGACACAAGAGAATATTTACAAACAAAACAATATGTTTATTACTAGTACTAAAACTCGTACTACTTTCAAAAACCGTCTAGTAACAAATACCTAAACATTTTAGTCGGTAGTATACAAATAACTTCCACCATGGATTCATTTGTAAAACTACCAAGAAAAAAGTGAATAGTATTCTATTCAAAACAGTATACCATGGTGAATGATTTGGTGAATATGAAGCATTCCAATCACATATTCATCATTATCGAAATTCGACTTGTTATTCAAAATAAACTGAGCATTGAGCAGATTGCTATTCATAAAATAAGTGATAAATTTATAATAATTCAATGATTAGAAAGCTAGATTTTTAGCATTTCACAAGTTAATATAAGCTGCTTCCTCAGATTGCAAGACTAAACAAACGAATTAAGTAAACGGAAGCTTAAACAGCACAAAGGAGCAAACCAAAAGTATTTAGTACAGTCAAAAACTAGGTCTGATAAAATCAATATCATGCCACTGCAGTCAGGGCAATTCTATGAAATATCGGTATACATCTATTTGTTGGTGTGCGTGCGTAATGTAAAGCTAACTTTGTATGTGTTAACAGAATGAGATGTGAATAGAATAAATGGTTTAGGTCAGCAGTGATAAGGTTTTTTATTCTATTAAGGACAATAAAATGTAGCAGTTTATGCAAAACTTTATCTACAAATCTTTATTTATAGTTGGAAAAGCCTTTTTGAATTATTTTTCTGTCCTTAGTATTTGTTTGGTGGTCATTGAAGACGATATGCTCTGCCATCTTACATGTATATTGACTCCAGTTGAAATACTATGCCATACTACCATAGCTTTCAAATATCTTTTCCTTCAAACTTATTTGCTACGCTAAACGGTTATAAATCCTTCGCAAAGTGGAGGTGGCTGAAGAAATTAGAGAACTACTGACTATTATTATTCACTATAGGGTGTTTCGATAAAACCACCTACCACTTAGTGTCAAGACAGCCCTACCTATTCATCAGCAAATAATGGACAATATTCAAGCGGGTAACTTGGGGGTCGCAACTTATATTGATGATATTTTAATTATCATCACATCGTTAGACCAACTAATGGCTGTGTTGTAATGCATAAGTGATAGTGGTCTCCGGCTACGTCCAGAAAAGTGTTACTTTTTCCTATGATTAGTAAAGTATTTAGGATTCACCTTTGGCGCAACAAGTGGCAGAAATATTCGAGTTGTACAACTGATGTCTGCTGCAACCAATGTTCCTGACCTACGATTAATCAGTTTTCGTGCCATCGACGCATGATATCCAGTTTCCACTAAATTGTTTGCTGAATAAAAACACTACTTGGAATTGGACAAAGGAATATGAAATAGGTTTGCGCAAACTGAGCATGATTATTGCAAACCCACTGAGACCCATTCACGCCTATCAACTGTGGGTGAGGGAAATCATCTTTAAATCAAACAGTTTTTGAGAAAGCATTAAAATTTATTGCCAGCTCACAATCCGACCTATATTTTTTGTCCTATTTATTTTTAAAGTAATTTTGAGTAAATATAAGTCTATTGTAACAGCGTCACTGTTCTTGGTATGGATATCGTAGAACATATTCTGCACCATCGAATTAAATAATATTATATGTTATGTAAATAAATGATCCTAAACAATACGCCTATTAAATGTAGAGTCGGGAAACCTTACCGGACAGAAGCTTTGAATGTATGGTAGTATGAAAATATTTCGAAAGGAGAAAATAAATCTCACCACCCGTAGCTTCTTGAGAGTATGTAATAGCAACTGATAAAATTTTTTAGAGAACAATAATTTTCATGCCACAAGAAACTACCGAACAAGGAAAAAAGACAATGAAATATTTTTCAGAAATTTTTAACATACCCTGTTAACGATTTCAGCCACTTATTGAATTCAGGACTTTTTCCATAGGACAATATACGAGCTTCTTTTTTTGAAAGATTCGATTTTAAAAGACGCTGTTTTAATGTACGAGACTGATCACGACCTAAAGCAGCTATAGCATTATTCGGCAACCAAAATCTAAGAAAAATAATAAATTCATGAAAAATTTCAGTCATATTTTATTGCGCATGGTACAATCCAACTAATAAATCATGTAGAAACAAAGTTACCAACAGGAAAACCGAGAATAAGTAAGCTAAACATATCACTAGAAATATACAGAACACGCTTTACTGTTATGAAAGAAACAAATGAAACGATGAGACTTGAAATGCAAATCATAAAAAACCAGAGGATATATTTTAATTAGATGCAAAAAGAAATAAGATAAAACCGAAAATACACATATCAGAAACATAACTGAATGTCGCTGGAAGCAATAAAAATCTAAACCCTATGAAAAAGCTCAATAGACAAAATGGTACAAAATGAAAAAAATTCTTGTGTGATAATCTAGATTCAAGTGAGTGATCATCGGATTGATGAATGTATCGAATGAGTTAATATTTAAGTAAAATAACATAATAACTAAAGATGAGAATGACGAAATGTAATCGTAACCTGGCAATTATCTAGCGAAATTACATTATTACTCAAAATACATCAATAACCATTTATAATAACTGAAGAGTGCAATGAAATGAATGATTATTTATCATACTACTATTATAGACGACTTACTTAGTTTCCTTCAAAACATCTTCTAAATAATATGTCTTCACTGGGAAAGTTCTACCGGGAATTTCAAATTTAGGACAATTGTCTAAAAATAATTAGAAATTACAACAAAGCTGTTGGGTCAGATTTGAAATAAATTTCAAGGCTGAAGTATTAGATACTGAGGGACATAACCATATACTGATAAGCAATAACAGATAAAAAGTTAAGTTATTCAAATTTTCACCGATGTAAAAGACACATTTGAAAAATGTAACTTAACTAGTCATGGTTAATAGTTAGCTTCAATGAAATCCTAAGTGTGATTGTTTGCAGTTACAGTGAATTTCAATAAAAGAAAAAAATTGCAGTAGGATAATCAAAATTTAACGATAGGCTGTGAACAACTGTAAAGGATGAATAAACATTATTGAATTAGTATTATTGTCCTCTGTTCATAGTAATTCACTTAATCGACAATTATAATGATTAAAAAGCTTACTGAAGAAAGTTTTAAAGTTTATCGCATAGAACACCTATCAAGACGTTGCAAAATTATTTCAACGCGAAAATTTTTTTCTTTATAACAAAAAAATACACATGTCAGCCAGCAAAAATGAATGTATGAATATATATCAGATACCTTAGTACACAATGGTAACTACCAGCTGTAATTTATAATCAAGTAATAACAGTAATAGGTTTTCAGTAAAAAACCGGATTAAGAACTTTGAGTCATTTATTTATTCACTTTCATCAAAGCAAGGTACAATAAATCTGCTGCCAGACATTACGTTGACACTCATGTCATATACTACTCATAAGTAGCTCGCACCACATTACTACCACTAAGAGTGTAGAGGTATTTGTACTTTTAAACTAGAGGTAACCCAAAATAGAAGTAGTTTTAAACAAGTATTGTTCGACTATAATTACTAAAGCTATCAAAGGTAATTTTGTTGTTGTTCGCTACCATGTAGGCGTAATGAATTGATTTTCCAAGAAATTCGACAATCATCTACAGTTTGCGAATTTATAACTATCAACGGCTAACTTTTAATGTTACTCAACTTACGACGCTATATTTGTGAATCACTTTATCTGAATCTTATTTAAATAAAATGATTATGAGCAATAACTTAAGGGTTTTTGATATCACCTACTTGTTCAAACTATAGTGGATAGAGAGAGGTTTGAATCTAAGACTTAGTGACCAACAGACTAACGCCTCAGCATCAGCTAGGGTGGAATAATATTAGTTGAGAAATTTCGTTTCACAAGGTGATTGTATTAAGATTTGAAGTTGCCTATAACACATGATAACATAAAAATAAATGTGATTACTTTCTATAAATAAGTAGATCATTTAAAAATACAAAAATAGATAGATGGTCGCAGTAACTGATGATACAAAAAACAGGGTAAATAAATTCTCTGAAGAAACTGAAATCCCATTTAAATGGTGAAGACTAGTCGACTACTTTATTACTAATACTACCATTTGATTAAAATCACGAAGTTTGGCGAAAGGATCTCTTTTCGACGAATTGATTACCAAGCAGTACAATCGCATAAACATGTAAAATACGTATGAATAAAAATTTGTAACTATTAATTCAAACAGGAATTATGAACAGTGAATACACATGATGACGTAATAGTAAGATAATGATACAAGAATATATTGCATAAATACTAACAACGGATTTTGTGCGTAAATAAAAGGCTTGTAACTTTAAAAATCAGTTGGTAACGGATCATAATATGAAAAAAGTAGGACAAATACACACCCGCACATTCACTGACTTATCATTGTAACTACTGACTTCATTCTTACGTGTTCACTATCTCCGTTTTATCTTTTCTAGTTGTAGACAATCATAACCAATGTGTTGTGACACTGGAAACGACACTAAACGCACCGATCATACAGCAACATGATGCATTGTTACAGAGGATTAATAATTCCTCACTGATGCCTTGCATTATTGCTATATGTATGAAAAATATGCTTCCTAAACAATTTTCGAACTAGAACACTTCAAACAATGTGACACGACATATCTGTACCCAACATTAAATATTCCTATCCATATCAAGCTGACTAAGCCTGTGAATCGGAGTGAATCTTGTAATTATTATCCTCAAGAAATGTTATCATTACTAACGTAAGTGTTTTACGCCAGTAAAGTAAAACGAAACGAATTTCTGAGAAGTGAACACTTCCTTTGGCTAACAGATGGATATCTCGCAAAAGCCAGTTGAGCCTCCCGTTTCCGTGCCGAAATTTTATCAGATACAAGGATAAAAGCACTGATGAGGCTCCTAAGATCAGTGAAGCAGCTCACATGCTCAACTACTTCACTCCATATCACTAGTTCGGACCCCAGACGCAAGCTAATCCTGAAGCAACATTTCTCATTAAGAGTGTAAGAATCGCGTCCCGATTATGTTTCCATTGTTACTTAGGGTGATCAGAAGATTCCGGCCTTTTTCAGCATAACCAAACCGAACTATATCATCCGCATATTATAAGTGAACAAGTGAATCTGCTGGTAGAAAGTCAACTTCTGAAAAGTCAGTCGATGAAAGTGTCGTCTCTAAAAGCATGTTAGCGCCGAAGTTGAATAAGAGTGGAGAAACTGGACAACCCTGAAAAACACCACACATAACAACAAATACATGAGAAGATGGACAGTGTAGCAACAGCCTCTGCAGCAGTAGGTCCCAACATACACAAAGGAAGAAGCAAGATCCCCTGAAACAACATATGCACCAGCCAAATCACATATAATGGAACTTTGGAAGATGTGGATACTTTTACGTATCTGGGCAGCATCATTAATAAACGAGGTGGATCAGATGTATATCAGGTATTAAAACTGGATCAGCATCTTTAAAAATCCCAGGGGTCGATCCATCAGGATCTGCTGCTCTCCCTCGCTTCAGATCGCCTTCAGCCCTTTCGACTGCATTAAGAGTTGGATCACTTACATTAATTTGCCATTCACGTTGTTTAGAGATGGAAGGACTTGCTGAAGATAGTTGAACTGTTCTCTAAAGTGTTCTGCATATCGATGTAAGCTTGTCGATTGAGAGTGAATAATAGTCCCATCTTCTTCTGAGAATCTCGCTAAAAGCCAGACCTCTAATACCAGGTTCCTTGAGAAGTCTGAACAGTTGCCTACTGCTACCTAACGCCGCCGCCTTTTCCAACTCTCTTGCCTTTGCTAACCACCACTGTTTACGATCGTTGCATAGGCTTTTGATCAGCCTGCGCTAAAGCTGCCTCCGCTCCTCATCGCGTCCACAACCGAATGAGATCAGTTGCCGAGTCTATCAGTTCAGTAGATGCCACTGGAATCTACTGCTTCCTAAAATTTCGGTCTAAATTACTGGCAGAAATCATTGCTGTTTCCACAGCTCTTCGGATATCAGTCCAAGCTGCCTTGATGTGGACATAATTTACGTAGTCGACCAACTGTCTTTCCAGTCGCTCCTGAAATGTACTCTTGGCTTTTTATCTTCCAGTAGAACTCTAAGAGGTTTTCTCAATGTGGCATTTTTATCACCAGTAAGCCGCAGACAGATAGATACGTGCTAGCACTACAGCATGACCTGAATCTAACATGTGCTCCAGAACGAACGGCAGTCTTCTATCGAGCCTCTCCATCGATGGCTGATAGCGAGCTGGTCTAGTCCGGTTCGGCTTCGAGTCCATTTCGAGGGTCGCCATGCCAAAACATGTCTTTTCTTTATGCCTAAAGTTGGTGTTTGCCAGAAATAGGCCGTTATTTGAGCACAGTTGCAGCAGATAGTCACCATTACATGTTCCATGTACCATGACACTATAAAACCCACCCAGTTGACTTTCTGTCTCGTTTAGTATACCTACTTGAGCATTATAATCACCAGACACTATTGCTACATCAGAGCGCTTAGGTTTGTGTTAGGTTTGACATTCAAATCCCAGACCTAACAAAGAGTTTGCGAATGGCTGTTTCTAGACAAGATACAAAGCATGAGCAGAAGGCAGAATTGACATGAAAGGTTTTAGAGTGGCAAATTACATCCAACAGAACATACGTTAGATTGATACTCAGAATGATTTTCTCCTCTGTTTTTTGATTGAGCAGCATGCCAAAGACCTATCTCTTTCCCCTTCAAACCTCGTGGTCTAATAACTTTGAAGAATGCTTTCCTCACAATAGAGGGGCGACGGGAAGCAGAAGTGGGGCTTCCAGATACGCGAAGCGTACATCACGTCAGTTCTTTATCTTGATATGGTGAGGTCAAACGAACAGCTTCACTCTGAATCGGTATGGGCGTTTCGGAAACGCAGTATACATCAATGTCGCAAGACCCTAAAACACTAGTTAAGGAAGCCTGTTGTACTATTTGACATAAGCTTAGAACACTAAAAGCTCCAGAATAAAGTTTAATGCGCGGTTTCAGGAAACCAGGAATAACATTCCGTGTACTCAAATCGTTAGCATTAGTGGCGCGACGTGATAACGGCATACGAGAAGGGTGAGTCATGGGGACAAGTGGGTTATTAAGTTGTGAAGGAAGGATTCAGTCGTGACAAAGCTGATATCATGTGCAGTTAGAGGTATGTGGGTTGATGCTTTTTCCCAGTTGCCGACACTGTGGAACGGTGTGTTTCTTAAGGGACTTGGAGAGGAGGCTCGGTTAGCGTTGGTCTTAGCGATTTGGGAGCGTGACCACACAGTGCAAGAGACGACTACTTGAGGCCGGTTGCACACAGCCTTTTCATGAGAAGTTTTCAGAGTGTTAGCTTTGCTCTACGAAAGGCTTTATCGCCAGAAAAGGAAATCTGTTGGGTTTGGTGAGTTATGACATTTGTAGGGTCAACCTTTTCTAACCCGATGTTTCTGTTGTGAAGGGTATACATCGCAAGAAATGCTGTTTTTACGATGAAAACATCTAACTGTTATCACACCCTTCTACATTCAGCAGTACGACTTCGTCCTGAGACCTTACGTTGCTGCTTTTGGTCTTACCATTCTCCGATCGACCAGGCTGCCACGGTCATCATCATCATCAACAGCAACGTAGAACTTCGTACGTAAGTACATCAGTTCAAGTTGTCATACCGCATTAACACAGAGATGTAATTATCAATTCAAATCTCATAGTAGTAGAGGTAGTAAAAGTATTATAAGTAATCGGAGAGATAAGGGTTCGAAGATATTATTCAAGAAGTATAACTCAGTGAGGTAAATTTAGGAAGATAGAGGTGATGAGGAATTCAGAAGATTAGAATCCGAGAGAACACAAAGAATGTATGCACCTGCGCCATTGCGAACGGTTTTGAGCCATCTCACTCAAGGTCTCTAACCATCGATTACTATAATCTCGCCGGGCCCCAATCAGGTAGTCGACACCTACTGACATGACTCAGTCTACTTGTCAGTGACTCCATGGATTTTTGTCATGTGCCATGGCCGCCTCTAGCTTTTTTCCAACCTACTCCTACATCGTAAAGCATAGCTCGTCGAGGCAGTCGGTGGTTAGGCATACGCAACACATGTCCCAACTACCTCAACTGATAAGGTTTCAATACTTCATCTACTGATTTGCCATTTATCATCCAGCACCGCTAATGCAAACGATACGAGTTCACGAAACATTATTCCTGGTCTCCTGAAACCCCGTTTTAAACTACATGTTGGAGCTGGTTTCACACCTGGACGTGGCTGTACAGACCACATTTTCACACTACGTCAGGTCCTAGAACAAAGACACACATTCGGACGCCTCATAATAGTAGTATTTCTCGACCTTAAAGCGGCATTCGACTCCGTTGATCATGAGGTTCTGTGGCAGTGTCTGTCATTAAAAGGTGTACCAAAGATGTACATTAACCTTATACAAGTTCTACTTTAAAACTACTGGTCAACGAAGAGAGCTTATGGCGAACTGTCATCGGAATTCTTTATGTCAAGCGGTGTTTATTAGGGCTGCCGACTCTCTCCATTCCTGTTTGAATTTGTCGTAGACATCCTCTTAGAGTTAACATTAAGCTCGCCTGACTTCTCAGGAGTGGACCTTTTACGTGTAGACACGCTTGCTGACTTAGAGTATGATGATGACATAGTCCTATTCGGTGAAGACGATGACAAAATGCAGTCTTCTGACCACTCTAAGCAACAATGCCAGAATGTTTGGGATGTGGTTCTCCGCGTCGAAATGCAAAATGTTGCTTCAAAATTGGGTTGCATCGGCACCTGAACTAGTGATAGGGAATGAAGTAGTTGAGCGTGTCAACCGCCTCACTTATCTAGGGAGTCTCATCAGTGCTGATAGCCTGGTGACTGACGAAATCTCAGAACGGATACAGAAATTTTGGTTGGCTTTTGCCAACCTGCGTCACTTATGGCGTAGGCGAGATATCCGTTTGCTAACCAAAGGACGAATGTACTGCACAGCAGTTCTCTCCGTTCTCCTATATGGATCCGAAACATTGCCGGTAAGAGTAGAGGTTACTAGCATTCGACCATAGATGTCTTGGAAGCATTGCTCGTGTATGGTGGGACAACCGAGTAAGCAATGCTGTCGTTAGGAAACGGGTGCTAGGTAAGGATGGCAGATCAATAGATGAAGTAGTGAAACTTCATCAGTTGATGTGTTTGGGACATGTGTTACGTATGGCTAACCACCGACTGCCTCGACGAGCTATGTTTTGTGGTGTAGGAGTAGGTTGGAAGAAAGCTTAGGGGCGGCCAAACTAAAACATGGCACGAATCCATGAAGTCACTGACAAGTGGACTGAGCTATGTTTGTAATGGCGCAAGTGCATAGTTTCTCCGAAGCATTGCTTGAGTATTGTGGGACAACGGAGTAAGCAATGCTGTTGTTAGGAAACGAGTACTAGGAAGGCATGGCAAATCAGTAGATGAAGTATTGAAACCTTATCAGTTGAGGTAGTTGGGACATGTGTTGCGTATGCCTAACCACCGACTGCCTCGACGAGCTATGCTTTACGATGTAGGAGTAGGTTGGAAAAAAGCTAGAGGCGGCCATGGCACATGACAAAAATCCATGGAGTCACTGACAAGTAGACTGAGTCATGTCAGTAGGTGTCGACTACCTGATTGGGGCCCAGCGAGATTATAGTAATCGATGGTTAGAGACCTTGAGTGAGATGGCTCAAAACCGTTCGCAATGGCGCAGGTGCATACATTCTTTGTGTTCTCTCAGATTCTAATCTTCTGAATTCCTCATCACATCTATCTCTTTCTAAAGATATCTCTCTGAATTATACCCTAATCTTCTTCATTACTGCTAATACTTCTACTATCGCTACCACTATTGGATTTGAACTGACAGTTGCGTCTCTGTGTTAATGCAGTATGGCAACCTGAACTAATCTACATACATACGAAGTTCTGTGTTGTATCTGTCTACGTCCACTATGATCCGCCGCAAAAAGCATGGAAAAACATTCTGACGTATAATACTGAGTATCCCATTTATTTTCATGTTCAGTAATTACTCCCTTTTCTTCACCAAACCTCAGGTGTATTCAAAAGTCATCCATATTAGGTAAAACTAATTTGTAAACTTTTTAAAACCACATTGTTAGCGATAGGAACATTTGAGACTAGACAAGAAAATTTTAGTTTCTATAGTCAATCCAACTAAAATTACTAACTACGATTGTCTATCATAAAATATTTTAAACGACACTTACCAAAATACTCAGCAAATTTGTCTGCATTGATCGTTGCTGACATAAGGACTATTCGAAGATCTGGACGAAGAGGAGCAATTCGTTTTAGCATGCACAATAAAAAATCACACAAAAATTCCCGTTCATGTACCTCATCAACAATAATATGGCTGATGTTCTACAACGAAGGAATTCAAAGTGTAGCATTGGACAAACTTTATTGTTGAAGTTAATTTCTGTCAAATTATCTACTAGAATTTCACTAGATCAATGAATATTTGATGAATGTTGAAAATAAAATTAAAAACTAAAAGCCTTTCTGTGCCTTATAAAATAGTATAAAGTTAGAATTACGACCCAATTAAAGAGCTGATTGAGAGAAGTAACAAAACACACAAAATATGTGATTAGTATAGCAATCGAAATCATGATAAACTGTTATTGAGTATTGACTGACTTCATATATTACCTACAAAGGCTCAACGTCTGACAGTAGATTATAAAAATACCAATGTCGACGTCGATTTGAATGTTTGATTTATCAAGAGCGAATCTGAGCTTGCAGTGTATTGAAATAGAAATCAAACAGTTAATTTTCTTTGAGGTCTGTTCACTTAATTATTCGAATAGTGTTTAAGATCGACTTAAGTCAATTTATATGAGATCATGAATCATGAGTTGAAACATTTTTAATATTTTGGCCGTAACCTAGAATGTTCACTCATATTGTATCTATATAATAAATACAACCCAAAGCGCATTTCACAGACCTATACTTAATTAATGAGATATATTGTTTCGTTCCCTATAATTGAGGATAAACTATCATAAGTTAGGGGGAGAAAAGTCATAAATAACTTGAAAAAACGATTAATTACCTTTAAAAGTGGATCAGAACGAAACCATTGAAGAATTATGCCTGTTGTACAAAACATGACAGATGCATGAGGACGTTGAGGATATCGGCGTTCTAAGCGAACCTGATAGCCAACAGAAGATCCTATAGATTGTCCTCTTTCAGTTGCTACTCGTTCAGCAACCGAAATAGCACTTATACGCCGAGGTTGAGTCACAATGATACGCGTGATGGAGCCATTTCCACTTAGGACCTGATCTTCCAAAATAAACTGTGGAACCTGTGTAGTCTTCCCACAACCCGTCTCACCACTTATGATAACAACCTGGTTATCTCGAATAGCTGAGACAATATCCTGGAAAAAAAACACTGGGATGAATGGCATAATAAATTTTGGTTCTTTATTGGATTCTATAGTTTAATATTTTGTATAGTTAGAAAAAATCTCGTAATAGATGTAATTTTGCTGAGGTTTGATATCAATATGGTCAAACAAATAAATTGAGGCCAATTATTAATTCGTTGGGCTGAGAATCCTAAAGCAACGAATCTCTTCCAAGAAATTATGATTAGTAGACACGCAAATAAACAATCAGCTTACATCAAACGTGAAGAGGTAACCGTAAATTCAGATTTTCAACTTCCGAGTTCTTCATATCCCGACCGAAGCTGCTACCTTGACGTGGTGGTCGGGCTTGCCTATCGTGATGATTCAGCCGAACTATATCGGCCGGAACTTATGTTCCTGAAGGTTCTAACATGCCAGACAGGTCGATTGGAGAACGATCAGACTAAAAACAGCTATCCAAGGTCTGAGGGCGAAGTCGTACTGCTGACTGAAGAGGGGTGTAACAGCAGTAAGGTGTTTCCCTCGGACAACCAGCATCTGCAGCGATACTGCCTTCTCACAAGGAAGGAAGGGTTAGAAAAGGTCGACCCTAAAAATGTCACACCTCACCATACCTCACGGATTTCCGTCTCCTTGGGTAAGGGTGCAGAGCTAATCCTCAAAAACTTCTCATAAAAAGGCCGAGCTTGACCGGCCTCAAGCAGTTGTCCGTTGGACTCTGAGGTCACGCTCCCAGGTCTCCAAGACCAACACTAATTTATCTTCCTTTTCAAGTCCCTAAAGAAACAACCTTCCACGGTGTGGGCAGCCGGGAAGTGACAACCGCCCTCATACCCGTAACAGCACACGAGACCGAATTGGTCGAAATCATATCCTTCCTACACACCCTAATACCTCTCTTATCTCCACGACTAACTCTTCTCACATTCATTTATCACAGTGCACAGCTGATGCAAACGAAACGCGAAACGTCGTTCTTGGTCTCCTAAAACCCCGTTCTAAACTACATGTTGGAGCATTGAATGTATGGACATTGTGTCAAATAGGGCAACAGGCATCATTAGCTAGGACTTCAGAATCTCGTGTCATCGATGTGTGCTGCGTCTCGGAAACGCGCATACAGGATCCGAGTAGCATCATTCACTTGACCTCACCATGTCAAGATAAAGAAGCAACTCGACTTACCCTTCGTGTATCCGGTAGCCCTGATGCGGCTTCCAGGGGCCTCGCTGGTGTAGGCATAGCATTGAGTCGTAGGGCAGAACAATCTCTCCTTGACTGGATCCCTGTAGATAGTCGCTTGTGCGCCATCTGACTAAACGGGACAGTAAGGACTCGGAAAGATACGGACACCCGTCGTTGCCTCTTCGTCGTATCTGCGCCTATGCCCCCACTGACTGAAGTTCAGACGAGGTTGAAGATGAGTTTTACAGAAAGCTTTCGGACCTCCTCCAAAAAGCTAGACGCTCCGATGTAATAATAATGACTGGTGACTTTAATGCTCAAGTAGGTAGACTAAGTGAAAATGAAAGACACTTAGGTGGATATTATGGTGTCGCGGCTCAGAGAACAGACAATGGCGACCGTCTGTTGCAAGTATGCTCAGACAACCGCCTATTCTTAGCAAACACTAATTTTAAACATAAGGAAAAACATCTTTTGACCTGGCGACCCCCGAAAACGTCTCAACGTTGGACGCAACTAGATTATATCGCCATCAGCCACCGGTGGAGGGGTTCAATAGAGGACTGCTGCTCGTTCTGGGGCACATGTCTAGATTCAGATCATGCCCTAGTGCGAGCACGTATTTGTTTGAGGCTTGCTGGACGTAGGAAAGACACCGTAAGGAAGCCTCTTAGGGCTTTACTTGATGATAATCAAGCTAAGAAAATATTTCAGGAGGAACTAGAAAAACAGTTAGGTGACCATGCAAGTGATTCCCATCCGGAGTCAGGTTGGAACCATATCAAGAAGGCTGCGGAAACAGCAGTGATATCTGCTAGCAAGGTAAACCATAAGGCTAGGATGAAGCCGTGGATTTCAGTCGCATCCACCGAACTGATGGATGCTCTAAAACGCACCCCACCTGACTCTGAATATGATGAAGAGCGTAGTCGGCTTAGGCGCAGAAATATAAAAAGCCTACGTAACGACCGTGAACAGTGGTGGGTGGCGAAAGCAAAAGCGATGGAAAAGGCAGAAGCGATAGGCAACACTAGACAACTTTTCCGCCTTATTAAAGAAACCGGTATTAGGAACCCGAATGTGAGTGAGACTATCTCGGAAAAGGATGGCCTTATTATCCACTCTCAATCCAGGAGATTGGACCGATGGGCAGAACACTTTAGGGATCAGTTCAACTGGTCTTCAGCCACACTTCGGTTGCCCACGATCCCCAGTCATCCTGAATGGCAAATCGATTTAAGTCCTCCCAGTCTACATGAAGTTGAGAAAGCTATAAGAAATCTAAAGGGAGGTAGAGCAGCAGATCCTGATAGGCTTACCCCTGAGATGTTTAAGTATGGTGGTCCAGTTTTAACAGTTAGACTGACCGAGATCCTAGGTAGAATCTGGAAACTTGACGTAATCCCATCTGACTGGTCTCAGTCGCTAATTGTCCCAATCTACAAGAAACGACAAAAGTCTTCTTGTGACAATCACAGGGGAATAAGTTTAACTAATATAGTTTCTAAATTGTTAGCCTCGATTATACTTAGACGTCTAACTAGATCACGTGAAGAGCAGAATCGAGAAAACCAGGCTGGTTTTCGACCTGGACGTGATTGTATAGACCACGTTTTCACACTACGACAGGTCCTGGAACATAGACACACATTTAGGCGTCCTACAATAGTTGTTTTCCTGGACCTAAAAGCCGCATTTGACTCAGTGGATCGTGAGGTTCTGTGGCAGTGTCTGTCATTGAAAGGTGTACCAAAGAAGTACATTAACCTCATACAAGCTCTCTACTCGAACAATACAGGTCGAGTGAGAACATATGGCGAACTGTCGTCTGAATTCTCTACTTCAAGTGGTGTCCGTCAGGGATGTCCACTCTCTCCATTCTTGTTTAACTTTGTCGTAGACATCCTCTTAGAATTAACAATAAGCTCGTCAGATTTTTCAGGGGTTGACCTTCTACCAGGAAATTCGCTTACTGATCTAGAATATGCCGATGACATAGTTCTATTCGGTGAAGACACTGTCAGAATGCAGAGTCTTCTGACTACCATAAGCAACAATGCAAGCATATTCGGGATGTGGTTTTCCCCCTCGAAATGCAAAATGTTGCTTCAAGATTGGGTTGCATCGGCACCTGAACTAGTGATAGGGAGTGAAGTAGTTGAGCGTGTCAACCGCTTCACTTATCTAGGGAGTCTCATCAGTGTCGATGGGCTGGTGACTGACGAAATCTCAGCGAGGATACACAAGGCTCAATTGGCTTTTGCCAACCTGCGTCACCTATGGCGTAGGTGTGATATCCGTTCGCTAACCAAAGGACGAATGTACTGCACAGCAGTTCTCTCCGTTCTCCTATATGGATCCGAAACATTGCCGGTAAGAGTAGAGGTTACTAGCATTCGACCATAGATGTCTTGGAAGCATTGCTCGTGTATGGTGGGACAACCGAGTAAGCAATGCTGTCGTTAGGAAACGGGTGCTAGGTAAGGATGGCAGATCAATAGATGAAGTAGTGAAACTTCATCAGTTGATGTGTTTGGGACATGTGTTACGTATGGCTAACCACCGACTGCCTCGACGAGCTATGTTTTGTGGTGTAGTAGTAGGTTGGAAGAAAGCTAGGGGCGGTCAGACCAAAACATGGCAGAAATCCATGAAGTCACTGACTAGTGGACTGAGTCATGTTGGTAGATGTAGACTACCTGGTTGGGGTCCGCGGGACGAAAGTCACCAATGGTTAGAGACCTTGAACGACATGGCTCAAAATCGTTTTCAATGGCGCAAGTGCATCCATTCTTTGAGCTCTCTCAAATCCTAATCTTCTGGATTCGTCAGCACCTCTACCTTTGTCTTTCTAACCTTATCTGACTGAATTATACTTATTGAATAATATTTTCGAACCCTAGTCTTCTTCGTTACCATTAATACCTCTACTATCTTTATCACTATGGGATTTGATTTGACATTTGCGTCTCTGTGCTAATGTGGTATGGCAACATGAACTTATGTACATACGTACGAAGTTCAACGTTGCAACTGACTGACTGACTGACTGAGTTCTTCAAATCAAACTCTTGAAGACAATTTATTGCATCACAAGGGGTATTTCCTGTTTTGTGTTAGAAAGATATTCTTATTTCTAAACGTTATTAACTGACTGTTATGTAGTTGGTATTTGTAACGTTTTTTCATATCAGATAATTGTGATGTATCTAAATAGATTATAAATTATAACAAAACTTTTGTCAAACATTCATCTTGTGAGTTTATTGGAGGCATGTTTCTCTTTAGAATCTTACACTATGAAAGTCAAGAAAATCTGTTGTCGATGAAGATTATTAGAATACCATTTATCAAATTTCACAAAAGTGAATAAATAAACGAAATACCCACTTCTTTGAATTGATACGCCGGAAGTTTACACCTAGATTCTGAAATTTTCAAATAAGCAGGAGAACTCATGCAGCTCTTCATTGAAAGATTGAGTTCATGATCAATATCGGGATTTCGAGCCAAGCGTTCTTTTGTTATTAACATTTGATCAGGGTCAGAACATGGACCCACTGAAACATCAAAACTATCTTGAATCTCTCCGAATAATTCTTCTGCTTCGTCCTCATCTGAAGCTTGTTTTGAAGTGCTGAGAGTTGGGAGTTTACACATAGGTGAAATATGCTCGTTACTAATTCTGGGGAGTTCGAAAACTGGTTCTGAACATTCTTGTATAACTGACTGGATTTTCAAGAGATTCATGCCGACAAGAGGCATGGAAGCAAACTATTTAAATGAAAAATTTGTAAACAGAAAGAAACTATGGGTAATTAATGATTAAACGTTGGTTTTTAAGTCTAAAAAGACTAGAAATTTGCACTCAAAAAGGATTATCTAACCCGACTAAATTGAGCATTGAGAAGAAAATATACTCTAGTAAAACACTTTTCAGAAACATGACTAGATAAAAAGTATGGAAATATAGGTAATATTGTGTTAACGTCATGTTTTATTTTTGCCCCCTAAGTGAGAAATGTGAAAATTGTCTGATGATTCGAATTTAGGAATTTAGTACAGATATGATTATAATATTCTCAGTATTAATTTTTTTAGCTCAATGAACCTTTTTGCTCGGAAGCACATCTTCAAGGAACTGGAGAGCAGTCAAGAATAGAGACAATATAAAAGCAGACTGACGATAGATCTGGCTAATGATCTCCACAAGTGATGAGCAACGAAAATAAGAGATGAAAGTAAAAGTTCATAACACTAGATACAAATTCAGATAGGCGAGTATCAAAAAGTTAGTTGTTGGATGGATTATTTCAGAAAAGAATAGAAGTGCAATCTATTCTTAGTCCAGGAGACTGAAACGATGGGGAAAATACTTGGAAGAACATTTCAACTAGCTTGAAACTACGGAAACTTTTGAGTAACAATCCAAGAATATTTATGATTCACTCCTAGTCCTGTAAGATCTATCAAGACCAGTATGCATAGACGATTAGACAGATCATAGAAAATAAAATAGTAGTTTCAGCAACCCCGATGAGTAGGTTTAGCGAAATATTACTACGGATTTAAATATTTTGGTTGACTAAACATCGGTAACCAGAGAGAATCACCTAGACAAGATACTAAAGATAGCATCATAATACTATCAGTACCACAAAAAGTTCTTTTGAACTGAATGAGGGATCTAGTAGACGTCTGTCATCCGGACTAATCAGAATCTACCAGCTACAGTCCGAATCACTTTATTGCGGATCATTGATCAACAAACAATGGGTTGAAACTCGTCATTATAAATCAACTTCCTTCACTATAAGCAGTTGTTAGTAAGGATAGAAGAGCCTATAGAATACCACCGTACAGAATTCTTAAGATGGATTACAATGCGAATTCGTAAATCGAGGGCAGCTTGAGGGCGCATTCCAAATGGAAACCAGTTGTAGATAAGGCTGTTTAGTCCTACCAACGTTTTTTCTTCAGGTGGTTTACTGGATTATGAAGAGCTCTAAATTTTAGGGGCAGCATAAAATACAGCGGACTGCATGGATGCACAGAGACGATTTGGATTTCGCAGATAAACCGGCCCTATTATCACATAAACAGCCGCAAACAAAGGTGAAGATGGTAATTAAAGCAACAAATTCCGCAACAGTAGGCTTCAAAATTCATATTTAAAACAGCCAGATCCTAAAATATGACACATAGAGTGCCAACCAAATCATACTCAATGAAGAAACTCTGGTAAAGGTGTAAACGTTTACCTATCTGAGCAAAATTTATAAAAAAACAGGATTTGACTAGGATGTCAAGGAATGAAATGGATAAGCAAGGTATGTATTTTCGAAGGTTGAAGAACATATATGACTCAATTCAACCGTCAACCAACACCAAAGTCAGGATTTTCAGCAAAAATGTCAAGATAGTTCTGTTGCATGGAGCATGAACTAGGAAAACTACCGAACCATCATATAAAAGATACAAGTAAATTTTTAACACTGGAATAATCTACAGCAATCTATCTATAAAATCAAATCATTTGCATTCTTCACTTAATGTATCAATGCCTACTACTCCTCAGAAAATGCCTTAATGGTGATTACAGCTGTGAGTACATTCCATTTTACGAGTAAGATAATAGGAACTAAATGTCTAATCGTTTTATTACCGACTCTACTAACTGAAATACTTACTTGCAGGTACTTTACACTAACACCACCCCTTGCAAAATTAACTAATTTGAATAATATGTAACCCAAACATTACTTACTTACGCCTGTTACCGCTGATGGAGCATAGGCCGCCGACCAGCATTCTCCAACAAACCCAAACATTAAAACATAAATTAGTCTTGTACCTGAATCATGGTAGACTTGATAGGCCTCATTGACTTATCGTTGTAACTACTGACTTCATTCTTACGTGTTCACTATCTCCGTTTTATCTTTTCTAGTTGTAGACAATCATAACCAATGTGTTGTGACACTGGAAACGACACTAAACGCACCGATCATACAGCAACATGATGCATTGTTACAGAGGATTAATAATTCCTCACTGATGCCTTGCATTATTGCTATATGTATGAAAAATATGCTTCCTAAACAATTTTCGAACTAGAACACTTCAAACAATGTGACACGACATATCTGTACCCAACATTAAATATTCCTATCCATATCAAGCTGACTAAGCCTGTGAATCGGAGTGAATCTTGTAATTATTATCCTCAAGAAATGTTATCATTACTAACGTAAGTGTTTTACGCCAGTAAAGTAAAACGAAACGAATTTCTGAGAAGTGAACACTTCCTTTGGCTAACAGATGGATATCTCGCAAAAGCCAGTTGAGCCTCCCGTTTCCGTGCCGAAATTTTATCAGATACAAGGATAAAAGCACTGATGAGGCTCCTAAGATCAGTGAAGCAGCTCACATGCTCAACTACTTCACTCCATATCACTAGTTCGGACCCCAGACGCAAGCTAATCCTGAAGCAACATTTCTCATTAAGAGTGTAAGAATCGCGTCCCGATTATGTTTCCATTGTTACTTAGGGTGATCAGAAGATTCCGGCCTTTTTCAGCATAACCAAACCGAACTATATCATCCGCATATTATAAGTGAACAAGTGAATCTGCTGGTAGAAAGTCAACTTCTGAAAAGTCAGTCGATGAAAGTGTCGTCTCTAAAAGCATGTTAGCGCCGAAGTTGAATAAGAGTGGAGAAACTGGACAACCCTGAAAAACACCACACATAACAACAAATACATGAGAAGATGGACAGTGTAGCAACAGCCTCTGCAGCAGTAGGTCCCAACATACACAAAGGAAGAAGCAAGATCCCCTGAAACAACATATGCACCAGCCAAATCACATATAATGGAACTTTGGAAGATGTGGATACTTTTACGTATCTGGGCAGCATCATTAATAAACGAGGTGGATCAGATGTATATCAGGTATTAAAACTGGATCAGCATCTTTAAAAATCCCAGGGGTCGATCCATCAGGATCTGCTGCTCTCCCTCGCTTCAGATCGCCTTCAGCCCTTTCGACTGCATTAAGAGTTGGATCACTTACATTAATTTGCCATTCACGTTGTTTAGAGATGGAAGGACTTGCTGAAGATAGTTGAACTGTTCTCTAAAGTGTTCTGCATATCGATGTAAGCTTGTCGATTGAGAGTGAATAATAGTCCCATCTTCTTCTGAGAATCTCGCTAAAAGCCAGACCTCTAATACCAGGTTCCTTGAGAAGTCTGAACAGTTGCCTACTGCTACCTAACGCCGCCGCCTTTTCCAACTCTCTTGCCTTTGCTAACCACCACTGTTTACGATCGTTGCATAGGCTTTTGATCAGCCTGCGCTAAAGCTGCCTCCGCTCCTCATCGCGTCCACAACCGAATGAGATCAGTTGCCGAGTCTATCAGTTCAGTAGATGCCACTGGAATCTACTGCTTCCTAAAATTTCGGTCTAAATTACTGGCAGAAATCATTGCTGTTTCCACAGCTCTTCGGATATCAGTCCAAGCTGCCTTGATGTGGACATAATTTACGTAGTCGACCAACTGTCTTTCCAGTCGCTCCTGAAATGTACTCTTGGCTTTTTATCTTCCAGTAGAACTCTAAGAGGTTTTCTCAATGTGGCATTTTTATCACCAGTAAGCCGCAGACAGATAGATACGTGCTAGCACTACAGCATGACCTGAATCTAACATGTGCTCCAGAACGAACGGCAGTCTTCTATCGAGCCTCTCCATCGGTGGCTGATAGCGAGCTGGTCTAGTCCGGTTCGGCTTCGAGTCCATTTCGAGGGTCGCCATGCCAAAACATGTCTTTTCTTTATGCCTAAAGTTGGTGTTCGCCAGAAATAGGCCGTTATTTGAGCACAGTTGCAGCAGATAGTCACCATTACATGTTCCATGTACCATGACACTATAAAACCCACCCAGTTGACTTTCTGTCTCGTTTAGTATACCTACTTGAGCATTATAATCACCAGACACTATTGCTACATCAGAGCGCTTAGGTTTGTGTTAGGTTTGACATTCAAATCCCAGACCTAACAAAGAGTTTGCGAATGGCTGTTTCTAGACAAGATACAAAGCATGAGCAGAAGGCAGAATTGACATGAAAGGTTTTAGAGTGGCAAATTACATCCAACAGAACATACGTTAGATTGATACTCAGAATGATTTTCTCCTCTGTTTTTTGATTGAGCAGCATGCCAAAGACCTATCTCTTTCCCCTTCAAACCTCGTGGTCTAATAACTGTGAGGAATAAGAAACACATAAACTGCCTCTTACCTTTGTTTGCACGAGACATACTAAAACCAATCCTAACGACTGGACAGAGCCTAAGGACAGGCAGTAACATATAACGAATGGACCAAATTCCCCGCGTCTGGTGAACCAACACTGAACGTAGGACTAACTTCACGAAAACTTATAAAATCTGTCACTCACTGTTAACTACAAAGCTGACGATTAAGTGAGAACATGTAGATATTTAGAAACATAAAATCAACGGTGCTTAATGAGCCACATCCCATCCAGAATGCTAAGATTTCAATTTTTCCTAATATCACGACCATGAATATCTTAAAAATATCTCTTGGTCAGTGTGAATTATCTCCAAATCAGAAATTCAAAGTGGTCAACATAACTTTCAAGACACAATAAAGGTAACATCCTGTAGATAATAAGTTGAGGTTGTAGAATTCACAGCGTGTATCTACATTCACATTGGATAAGCCAATATTTTCGATAGGAAGTTGTGAATTTTTAAAACGTATCGTATGAAGATTTATGCCTATCAGTAAGTAAGACATCAGTGTATTGACATTCAGTTCCAGCCAGAGCGTTTCGATATGCTTCCGTTCAATCACACGCATTATTGCCCACATTCCTCTGATGATATCTGAACTGGCAAAAAGATCCAGTCTAAAGCGTAGCTCAGATATAAAGAAGAGAAAAAGACATTGGCTAACAGTTTCTCACCATAAGCAGTGCAGTTCTGAAAGCTAAATCTCTCTTATTTTTCAGACTGTAAATTGAAAAACGATAAAAGTTTACTGTATACAATATTAGCAAACAACTTTTGGGCTGAAATATCTACTCTTTTACACCGGGTAGTTATAAACGACCAAGGGTTAACAGCACGGTCTTTTAAATTTCAATAACAACCAAACTCCTATTCTCATACAATTTAAGAGCTTTCTCACATGTTTTCGCGTTAATACGCACGAAAATGACTTCGAAATACGAATTTGTTGACCTGCATTAATCTTTAGTGGGAAGTGAAGCTGGCAATTTTATTGTATGTATTACCAAAAGGAGGTTTAAAATACTGGGGTGAGATAAACCGGATATGGAAGTAAGTACAGCGTTTTTAAGTCGATGGAATTAAATTATATGTGAAAGCATACTCAAAACGAATGATTAGTCATGATTCCACCCGATTGAAAAAAAGTACACAAACGGAGTTCCGAAAGAGAATAAACGCTTAAATATCCACAATTTTTAGTGTTTGTAATGGTTAAGAACTGGGGAGTCAATCAGTTGGTCTTGGTAAGCTCCGACACAATAAGAGTATCCTAAAAGTTAAGTCATACCAAATCACTGAACTACTATTTTCATGCTTTGTTTCATTCCTAAATGGACGTCAAGAAGTGGTTAAATACAACGATTGCCTTTCATCACCAAGACCTATAACTAATGGAATTATCCAAGGAAGTGTATTAGTTTCACTCTTTTTTCTAATGTACATAAACCGTTTATGTATTACTATAAAATTTGGAAGGGCATGCTAATATGCTGATAATCTGAAAATAGTATAAAGTTGTAAGCCGAAAATAAAGCTAGGATTCAACGACCTTGATAACTAACCTACCTGGAGCGAAACATAGCAGCAACCCTTTAACCCCGACAAATGTGGTACCATGTCTTTTAGTAAGCATCACCATGAAATACCACTACTTACAAAATGTAGGGTCCAGACGATCATCGCAGCGCGCGATCTGAGTAATCGTTACTCCAGAAGCCTAAAATTTCAAGAAAATGCCTGTACAATTATCTCTAAGTCTAGACGGCTAATGGGGTGTATAAATAAGAACTTCTTGATAAGTGAGGCTAAGCTTACACTCTTCAAAATGTGTGTTAAGCACTCACTTGAATATTGCTCACTTATCTTTCGAAACATGAATATCATAGACGAGATACGAGTAGAAAATGTTCGAAGAAGATTCACCCGGTGACTGCTAGGATGGAACCATACTCTAAACTACACAGAAAGATGGAAACATCTTTCCCTAGAACCTATATGGAGCTGTCGGTTGAAAACAACAACCTAATACTCCTCTCGTTCGTAAGATACCGCGCAATTACGATAAGGCTTACAGACTCAGAAACGCTGCATATGCACTACCAACGGCAAAACACAAAATATCATTGATTTATAATTTCTTTATAACACGATACAGTCCAGATACAGATTAACAATTACTACCTTTATTTCAGACACAATCACCAGGTTCAAGAAACTAGTATTGCTGTTGCTACACTCAAAAGAGATTTTTCACCTATTTCCAGAACTCACTGAATCTCGAGGCACTCATTCTAAAATTACATTTACATTATCCTTAGCAACTAATGACAGACCATGAATATATTTCACCTGCATGACACACGGGATGATGGAAGAATGCCCCTAGTCCCACTAACAGCAGTAGGTTACCTCTTTATGGTGATACCCTAAAAATTTAAATTCGTATCATTATCTTCTTATGTTTCACAGCACTTCTAGTTTATATTTATAGTAGACAAGTGAAATGAAAATCCAGTAGTTTCTGCTCAGCTAATGTCACTTACAAGAAACTCGAAATTCCTACATCATTGTGAGTTCCTCCTTGTTTAAGTGTTAACAGTTTAATAAATTTTTATTTCTTCAATTCATTAACCTCAAAACACCTTGCTATCTTACCAGTTTATCGTCTCACAAATGAAATTTTAACACTATTTTTCCTCTTTTTTCTTTCTTCAGCTGCCTATTCTTCAAATCTCCAAACAGCGTATTTACTGACCCATAACTTACAATTTATACCACTGACTAACTTAAAAGCAATGTAACATGCTATGTGCACATTTAGTCCAACATAGAGAAGTTAAAGTTGTCTTGTTTGCCTGTAACGTGGAGCTAGTTGATAGTGGATTCCGACAAGGTGCACCAAAAATAGAGTTTAGACTAAACAACATTATGTAAAATCTACCATTGAACGTAAGACTGCATAACATCACGTAAGGAGGTCGAACGGTGTATCTCACCAGCAGTCATGACAGTGGAGCGATAACCTCAATCTAGCAATGTCTGTGGGGCAGAACACTTTGTTTGCTAACGGCCCCTTTCGATATTATAGGATGTAATTAATGCATGATATTGATGTTACCTTTCCTTGTTAACCACGTCTTGGACTTACGTTTGCAACCTTGAACTGGTTTCAGTTCCTACCTAGAAATCCTATTACAAGAAGATTTAAAAAAATATGGTGTAAAAGAGCTCACTTGTGACGTCTTGAGCCACAGCGTTAAAAGGAAAAAGGGCAAATAATATATCACTAAAGCATCAGATCACTCTGCTTCATCATTATATTCTATAAATCAGTATCGTTTCCGACAATTTAGTTCTTATGAATTTCCTCTATTAATAAGATTGATTGCCCGTTCATTATCTTTCTATAAACTTGTCTTCATAATTCTACATATGTGCAGGAGTATAGTTAGTGTTCCACTATAAAAAAAGTCTGAGTAATCATATCTTCGTTTTATCCCAGAATATTTTCTGTTCTGATCCTCTCACATTTCTTTCTATTTCTCTTTTCCAGCACTTTATTCTAATCTTTAGATATTAGTGTGGACATTTGCCGAAGCATGTGAATTTGTTATCTGACGAATGTCAACCTCATCGATTCTTGACATATGCAGACCTGGGTTTATCTTGCATTGGTCCTCAGCCATTAGTGACTCGTCAAAACAAAACTATCGCAACCCATCCAAACCATCGCATTGTACATTGCGGAGTCTGAAACATTATCTATAGTTTTATGTGCAAAATTTTATCATTCTGTATGAAAAATATAAGTAAATTGGCAAACCTTATTTAACATATGTTAACAACTTTAACATTCCGACCTTCCCTGTAAATTGACGGAGCTCTTGTAACTTGATGTTATCCGAGAATAAATTATAATTATCATTATTTTCAAGAATACACAATGAATTATCCGTGGTGTGTGATGACTATCAATCATGATGCTAATTTCTGTTCCTTTCTGTTCATTTTGATGCTGACTATACATAGTAGCTCCTCACACTCCGTGATACGAGAGATTTAATTTTTCTAAATATCTACATGTTCTCACTTAATCGTCAGCTTTGTAGTTAACAGTGAGTGACAGATTTTATAAGTTTTCGTGAAGTTAGTCCTACGTTCAGTGTTGGTTGACCAGACGCGGGGAATTTGGTCCATTCGTTATATGTTACTGCCTGTCCTTAGGCTCTGTCCAGTCGTTAGGATTGGTTTTAGTATGTCTCGTGCAAACAAAGGTAAGAGGCAGTTTATGTGTTTCTTATTCCTCACAGTTATTAGACCACGAGGTTTGAAGGGGAAAGAGATAGGTCTTTGGCATGCTGCTCAATCAAAAAACAGAGGAGAAAATCATTCTGAGTATCAATCTAACGTATGTTCTGTTGGATGTAATTTGCCACTCTAAAACCTTTCATGTCAATTCTGCCTTCTGCTCATGCTTTGTATCTTGTCTAGAAACAGCCATTCGCAAACTCTTTGTTAGGTCTGGGATTTGAATGTCAAACCTAACACAAACCTAAGCGCTCTGATGTAGCAATAGTGTCTGGTGATTATAATGCTCAAGTAGGTATACTAAACGAGACAGAAAGTCAACTGGGTGGGTTTTATAGTGTCATGGTACATGGAACATGTAATGGTGACTATCTGCTGCAACTGTGCTCAAATAACGGCCTATTTCTGGCAAACACCAACTTTAGGCATAAAGAAAAGACATGTTTTGGCATGGCGACCCTCGAAATGGACTCGAAGCCGAACCGGACTAGACCAGCTCGCTATCAGCCATCGATGGAGAGGCTCGATAGAAGACTGCCGTTCGTTCTGGAGCACATGTTAGATTCAGGTCATGCTGTAGTGCTAGCACGTATCTATCTGTCTGCGGCTTACTGGTGATAAAAATGCCACATTGAGAAAACCTCTTAGAGTTCTACTGGAAGATAAAAAGCCAAGAGTACATTTCAGGAGCGACTGGAAAGACAGTTGGTCGACTACGTAAATTATGTCCACATCAAGGCAGCTTGGACTGATATCCGAAGAGCTGTGGAAACAGCAATGATTTCTGCCAGTAATTTAGACCGAAATTTTAGGAAGCAGTAGATTCCAGTGGCATCTACTGAACTGATAGACTCGGCAACTGATCTCATTCGGTTGTGGACGCGATGAGGAGCGGAGGCAGCTTTAGCGCAGGCTGATCAAAAGCCTATGCAACGATCGTAAACAGTGGTGGTTAGCAAAGGCAAGAGAGTTGGAAAAGGCGGCGGCGTTAGGTAGCAGTAGGCAACTGTTCAGACTTCTCAAGGAACCTGGTATTAGAGGTCTGGCTTTTAGCGAGATTCTCAGAAGAAGATGGGACTATTATTCACTCTCAATCGACAAGCTTACATCGATATGCAGAACACTTTAGGGAACAGTTCAACTATCTTCAGCAAGTCCTTCCATCTCTAAACAACGTGAATGGCAAATTAATGTAAGTGATCCAACTCTTAATGCAGTCGAAAGGGCTAAAGGCGATCTGAAGCGAGGGAGAGCAGCAGATCCTGATGGATCGACCCCTGGGATTTTTAAAGATGCTGATCCAGTTTTAATACCTGATATACATCTGATCCACCTCGTTTATTAATGATGCTGCCCAGATACGTAAAAGTATCCACATCTTCCAAAGTTCCATTATATGTGATTTGGCTGGTGCATATGTTGTTTCAGGGGATCTTGTTTCTTCCTTTGTGTATGTTGGGACCTACTGCTGCAGAGGCTGTTGCTACACTGTCCATCTTCTCATGTATTTGTTGTTATGTGTGGTGTTTTTCAGGGTTGTCCAGTTTCTCCACTCTTATTCAACTTCGGCGCTAACATGCTTTTAGAGACGACACTTTCATCGACTGACTTTTCAGAAGTTGACTTTCTACCAGCAGATTCACTTGTTCACTTAGAATATGCGGATGATATAGTTCGGTTTGGTTATGCTGAAAAAGGCCGGAATCTTCTGATCACCCTAAGTAACAATGGAAACATGTTCGGGACGCGATTCTTACACTCTTAATGAGAAATGTTGCTTCAGGATCAGCTTGCGTCTGGGGTCCGAACTAGTGATATGGAGTGAAGTAGTTGAGCATGTGAGCTGCTTCACTGATCTTATGAGTCTCATCAGTGCTTTTATCCTTGTATCTGATAAAATTTCGGCACGGAAAAGGGAGGTTCAACTGGCTTTTGCGAGATATCCATCTGTTAGCCAAAGGAAGTGTTCACTTCTCAGAAATTCGTTTCGTTTTACTTTACTGGCGTAAAACACTTACGTTAGTAATGATAACATTTCTTGAGGATAATAATTACAAGATTCACTCCGATTCACAGGCTTAGTCAGCTTGATATGGATAGGAATATTTAATGTTGGGTACAGATATGTCGTGTCACATTGTTTGAAGTGTTCTAGTTCGAAAATTGTTTAGGAAGCATATTTTTCATACATATAGCAATAATGCAAGGCATCAGTGAGGAATTATTAATCCTCTGTAACAATGCATCATGTTGCTGTATGATCGGTGCGTTTAGTGTCGTTTCCAGTGTCACAACACATTGGTTATGATTGTCTACAACTAGAAAAGATAAAACGGAGATAGAGAACACGTAAGAATGAAGTGAGTAGTTACAATGATAAGTCAATGAGGCCTATCAAGTCTACCATGATTCAGGTACAAGACTAATTTATGTTTTAATGTTCGGGTTTGTTGGAGAATGCTGGTCGGCGGCCTATGCTCCATCAGCGGTAACAGGCGTAAGTAAGTAATGTTTGGGTTACATATTATTCAAATTAGTTAATTTTGCAAGGGGTGGTGTTAGTGTAAAGTACCTGCAAGTAAGTATTTCAGTTAGTAGAGTCGGTAATAAAACGATTAGACATTTAGTTCCTATTATCTTACTCGTAAAATGGAATGTACTCACAGCTGTAATCACCATTAAGGCATTTTCTGAGGAGTAGTAGGCATTGATACATTAAGTGAAGAATGCAAATGATTTGATTTTATAGATAGATTGCTGTAGATTATTCCAGTGTTAAAAATTTACTTGTATCTTTTATATGATGGTTCGGTAGTTTTCCTAGTTCATGCTCCATGCAACAGAACTATCTTGACATTTTTGCTGAAAATCCTGACTTTGGTGTTGGTTGACGGTTGAACTGAGTCATATATGTTCTTCAACCTTCGAAAATACATACTTGCTTTTTCTCTTATTTTGTTCTAAGCAGTTGGCTCTTGTGATAAGTGATTAATATTTGTTAACTGGCTCATGGTTATCAATTTTTTATAGTTGTGATATTTTTGAAATTAATATCTCGCATCTTACACTCAGAAACAAGTTGCCAGTACTTCGGGTCCAATGTAATATTTATTTTCCTGTCTTCTCACTGTGCTTTATGTCCATCTTTATCTGATATAATGCGTGTTCAGTTTTTTGTAAGTACTGTGAGTTTGTTTGACAAGTCTTAGCAACTAATCATTTGAAAACTTGGAGTTCTTTGTTACATCAATATTAGTTTTCAGTTTTGCGAAATCCAATTTGGTTTTCTTATTTATTATAGAAAAATTCTTTCAGTGAATTTTGATTTCGGAAACAGTATGAAGCATATACGCGCCTTGCCCAGTCCAAATTCAAAATATAAGTTTCTGGGTCAGAACGGTTCTATTATTAATCGAAAAGGGAATACATACAATTACCTAAACAATATTATACTGTCCCGATCCGAAATTAACACAATGTGTTTCCGATTCTGGTAGAATGCGTCTTTGCAGTCAAGAATATGAAGTTACCGTAAAGGTATCAAATCCGATATTGCTGTAGCCATTTTAGGTATCAATTTAAACAGCACATTTACAATTCAGAAGGAAACATATAAACTCCAATAAAAGTACAGATAATAGGAATTATAACAAAATACAAATAATACTATCCTGATTGGGACTAAACAGAGCACCAAAATACTGAACAAAAAGAGTCAGCAAGATCATAAGACAAATATATGCATGGAGGGATTTTCCCAAAAACGAAGCCTTCAAAATGGATTCTACATTTGTAAAGCGTATAATTTCGGACCTTATCTGCTGCACTCGCTATTCCAGATGCTTGTTTATTGCTTTATTTTGACAATAAAATCCACATATGTAAGTCACCAGCTTTCCGATGACTATATAATCACCTTGGGATCTTTATTTGTAGGTAGAATAATTGTAAGCGTTTAGATACGCTAGTATGTAGTAATTCTCACTCAGGTATTAGGTGGGACTAAATATTCTCATCACTCTAGTATTTACCCTCTGGATGGATGAGGAAAGTTTCGAATATAATGGGAGGCTCTCCAACCTACTTCAAATAACTAGGATTTCTGGTTGAGCAACAGTGCCTGGTAACTCCGCCAGTAGAACTTCCGGGGCTACTGCCGGTCCCAATCCCGGATAAAGGAGGAGGGTTGGACATGGGGTTGGCGACCCCATTCCGTCAAAAGCTAACTTGCCAAAAAAACGCTAACCAGAAAAAATAATTCAAACCATTTTAACTCTGCCCTGGGAGTTGGAGGAAGAATTATGACGTCGCGTGATGAAAGCCGAGTTCCCTCGGAAGTCACGGGGCCAATGCCTCTTCTGAAAACCAGAGCAACCATTTTTTAGGTACATGGAACGTTCGTACATTGTGGGAGACTGGAAGACTATTTCAAGTTGCGGCAGAAATGAAAACATACAACCTCGAGGTGCTTGGAATCAGTGAAACGCTTTGGACACAGGTAGGACAACTGAGACTTGCTTCAGGGGAACTGCTGTTACACTCTGGTCATGAAGAGGAAAATGCTTCACATACACAAGGAGTTGCACTGATGCTGTCCAAACATGCACAAAACGCACTAATAGGATGGGAATCTCATGGACCCAAGATCATTAAAGCATCCTTCAAAACAAAGAAAGAGGACATTACAATGAACGTCATCCAATGTTACGCACCTACCAATGATTACAATGACGACGTTAAAGATCAATTCTACGAAGGGCTGCAGTCAATCGTCGAGAAATGTTCACCAAAGGATTTGACGATTCTTATGGGAGACCTGCATGCCAAGGTTGGAATGGACAACACTGGATATGAAGACATCGTAGGACGACATGGACTGGGAGAAAGGAACGAAAACGGTGAGAGATTTGCAAACCTATGTGCCTTCAACAAACTGGTCATCGGTGGCACAATATTCCCACACAAACGCATTCACAAAGCCACATGGATTTCACCCGACCACACTACTCAAAACCAAATTGACCATATCTGTATCAACAAAAGTTCAGAAGGACCATGGAGGATGTGAGAACCAAGAGAGGAGCTGATATAGCTTAAGATCACCATTTGCTGATCGCCAGAATGAAACTGAAACTAAAGAAGCACTGGACAACGTGGCGGACAACATCACAGAAATTTAATACAGCCTTTCTTCGGGATACCGTAAAACAACGAATTCAAGTTAGCCCTCACCAATAGGTTGCAGGCCTTTCAGGATCTACTCAATGGAGAGGAAGCAACATTGGAGAACAATTGGAAAGGGATTAAGGAGGCAATCACTTCAACATGTCAGGAGGTCCTTGGTCGCAAGAAGCACCGTCACAAGGAATGGATCTCTGTTGTTACTCTTGAAAAAATTGAAGAAAGGAGGAAAAAGAAGGCAGCAATCAATGTCAGCCGAGCAAGAGCGAAGAAATTTACCGCACAAACTGCATACACAGAAGCAAACAGGGTAGTGAAGAAGAGCATCAGAGCTGACAAACGAAAATATGTGGAAGATCTAGCAATGACGGCGGAAAAGGCTGCAAGAGACGGAAACTGGAGACAATTGTACGAAACAACAAAGAAGCTCGCCGGAAACTATCGTAAACAAGAATGACCAGTGAAAAGCAAGGAAGGGAAAGTAATCAGCAACACTGAACAACAGCAAAATAGGTGGGTAGAGCACTTTAAGGAACTATTGAATCGACCAGCTCCACTGAACCCACCCAACATCGAAGCAGCATCCAAGGACCTCCCAATTAATATTGGCGCACCTACGATTGAGGAGATCAGTACGGTCATCAGACAAATCAAGAGCGGCAAAGCAGCAAGAGCAAACAACATTCCAGCAGAGGCAATGAAAGCAGATGTAGAAGCAACTGCGAAAATATTTCACATCGTCTTTAAGAAGATTTGGGATCGGCGGAAAAGGCTGCAAGAGAAGGAAACATGAGACCAATTGTACGAAACAACAAAGAAGCTCGCCGGAAACTATCGTAAACCAGAACGACCAGTGAAAAGCAAGGAAGGGAAAATAATCAGCAACACTGACGAACAGCGAAATAGGTGGGTGGAGCACTTTAAGGAACTCTTGAATCGACCAGCTCCACTGAACACACCCAACATCGAAGCAGCATCCACGGACCTCCCAATTAATATTGGCGCACCTACGATTGAGGAGATCAGTATGGCCATCAGACAAATCAAGAGCGGCAAAGCAGCAGGACCAGACAACATTCCAGCAGAGGCAATGAAAGCAGATGTAGAAGCAACTGCGAAAATATTTCACATCCTCTTCAAGAAGATTTGGGATGAGGAACAAGTACCATCAGATTGGAAAGAAGGATACCTGATCAAAATACCAAAGAAAGGCGATCTCAGCAAGTGTGAGAACTACAGAGGCATCACTCTTCTTTCAATACCAGGCAAAGTCTTCAACAGGGTATTGTTAAACAGAATGAAGGACTTCGTAGACGCCCAACTTCGAGATCAACAGGCCGGATTTCGTAAGGATCGATCGTGTACTGACCAAATTGCTACATTACGGATCATTGTGGAACAATCAATTGAATGGAACTCACCACTCTACATCAACTTCATCGACTACGAGAAAGCATTCGATAGCGTGGATAGGAAAACACTGTGGAGGCTTCTTCGACACTACGGTGTGCCTGAGAAAATAGTCAACATCATACGGAATTCTTATGATGGATTCAACTGCAAAATCGTGCACGAATGACAGCTGACAGACTCTTTCGAGGTGAAGAACGGTGTCAGGCAAGGTTGCTTACTCTCACCCTTTCTCTTTCTCCTGGTCATCGACTGGATTATGAAGACGTCAACATCTGGAGGGAAGCACGGTATCAACTGGACAGTTAGGACGCAGCTGGACGATCTGGACTTCGCAGATGACCTGGCTCTTCTATCGCACACTCAACAACAAATGCAAGAGAAGACGACCAGTGTAGCAGCAGCCTCTGCAGCAGTAGGTCTCAACATACATAAAGGAAAAAGCAAAATTCTCCGATGCAACACAACATGCACCAACCAAATCACTCTTGATGGAGATGCCTTGGAGGACGTTAACACCTTTACATATCTGGGCAGCATCATCGACAACCAAGGTGGATCCGATGCAGATGTGAGGGCGCGGATTGGCAAAGCAAGGGCTGCATTTCTACAGTTGAAAAATATCTGGAACTCCAAACAACTTTCAACCAAAACCAAAATCAGGATTTTCAATACAAATGTCAAGACAGTTCTACTGTATGGAGCGGAAACATGGAGAACTACAAAGCCATCATCCAGAAGATACAAGTGTTTATTAACAGTTGTCTACGCAAAATACTTCGTATTCGTTGGCCAGACACCATCAGCAACAACGACTGTGGGAGAGAACAAGTCAGATTCCAGCGGAGGAGGAAATCAGGAAGAAACGGTGGAAGTGGAGAGGACAACACTACGAA
>OX103971.1:48668526-48834354 GCA_944470395.2 Schistosoma turkestanicum
TGGAACCCTGAAGGCAAAAGGAAAAGAGGAATGCCAAGGAATACATTGCACCGAGAAATAGAGAAAGATATGAGAGGAATGAACAAACATTGGACAGAATTGGAGAGAGAAGCCCAGGACAGAGTTGGTTGGAGAAAACTGCTGGGCTGCCTATGCTCCATTTTGGGGGTAACAGGCGTAAGTAAGTAAGCAAGTAACAGTGTCTGGTGATTATAATTCTCACTTCTGTAGACCGATGCTGTCGGCAAGTCTAGTATATATATTAATTTGTTTCAAGGATCATTTTGAATTTCTTTTGCAAATGTGCTGAGAATACTGCCTATTTCTGACAAACGCCTACTTAAGTCATGTGGAAAAACATTCTTTTCATGGCGGCACCCACTGTCGACTCTATCTTGACTCGCCTATATCACTTATCAAATACCTTGTTTATATCTCGTTATATGCCGCTGTGGACCTGATTTTATTTAGTTTTCTTTTCGTATTCGTTGATCGCAACGCAATCGATATATCTTGCTCTGGCTTTTGTTTTTTAGATTCCATTGCTTGACATATATATTATTATGTCAACCACAGTGTAACATTTTAAATATCGATTTAACTTTTCAGCATAATGCCGTAAATTTGAAAGCATTTTTAAATATTTGGCCTTTCCTTCAAGCTAGTCTGCCTTATGTATCACATTTTTATTTGATGATAGGTTTCATTATAATGAATGAAAGCAAGCAAATATTCAGGAATAACAATTTTCAATATATTATATATTTCTTTACCTATCGTAGGCCATGTCAGCTTCCGTCTCTATTTTAATAAACAGTTCATCCAAGCCAGACATTTTGTGTAGTCAGACAGTATACAAGACGAAATATAAGCCAGTGATCAGTGGCAGTGTTCCAATATATTAGGTAATGTTGTGTGCATTAAGCTGTTAGGGTATTCCTTGGAAGGATCTGGGAATAGAATAGAGCGCCAGATTATTTCATGTCTTGAAGCGGTCAAGAAATCTACCTAACTGATAAACAAAGTAATTCAAGATATCAGCTCCTCAAATTCTAGCGAGTAGCCTTTGTCAGAGAACAAGAAACCTATTTAAGGAAAAGTTTTGATGTATGCTGGGCAAACCTAGCTGACTAACCTAGTGTAATTTCTAAATTTAAAGTTTCAATATCCAATATCTTTTTTACAAGCTAGTGTAAACCAATTTGATTTCTTCTTGTTCTTTCGGTACGGTTCCAGGTGTTCGGTAATGTCCAATGGATGGAGGTATAGCCACTCGACTGTCTAA
This sequence comes from Schistosoma turkestanicum, assembly GCA_944470395.2. Taxonomy (NCBI): domain Eukaryota; kingdom Metazoa; phylum Platyhelminthes; class Trematoda; order Strigeidida; family Schistosomatidae; genus Schistosoma; species Schistosoma turkestanicum. The sequence continues at coordinate 48,669,812 of OX103971.1, forward strand.
TTCTAGTCAGTTGGCAGTTGCTTGTGAGTTTGTATGTCTCGGGATTTAAATGAAAACGTTTGTTTCAGGGCAGTAGGGTTTCTGGATACTAGCAACCGTCACATTACCAAGCCGGAAATCAGTTAGTTGCGATGTGGAGAGTAATAAGGGTAATAAGGATAAACTTTTAATGATAATATGAATAAAATTTCAGAACTGAGTAATATATAGATGAATTTAGTTTATTAATTGGTAGTGAAGATTGTGAGAGAGGACCGAAGTGTAAGCAAGGGAGAGGAAACAGAGATAATAGGCGAGATAGATTAATTGAGTGATCTGAGGAGATGGCAGTGGTAAAAACTAGCAGGTCTCAAGATATGCATCAGGCACAGCTTGTCCAAGAGGGAGATGATAGTCCGTATGTGAGTACGTGATTATCAAGTCTCTTCTTAAGGCAGTCCACTACGGGGGCTGTGGTTGTCTGGGCTGGGAGAGCATTCCAAGTTGCAACGACTCGCAATTAGTAAAAGTGTGCATGAATTTGAGTATTCGCTCTTTGATGCGCAATTTTTCGAGGATTGCCTTGAGGGGAGTGATGGTGATGCATCGGTAAGATGCTCACACTGGGATGGTTTGGCGTGTTTAATATGGTGTACGTTATAATCAGGTTACCTCTGATTCTCCGGTAGCTCAGTGCGAATAATCCCAAGAGCTGGAGTCTATCGTCGTAGGGTTTATTTTTCAACCCTATCACCCATTTCGTTGCTCGTCTCTGCACTCGATCTAAGAGATTAATGTCTCTTTTAAGCAGAGGGGGTGCGATGACTTAAACAGGGTTAAAAATAATTTCGAGGTGATAGCACCAAGCTGTCTTCGCATAAAGTGAAGAGTCGCATTTGCCTTGGCTGCATCCCCTACATAGTTTGGACTGGTGTGGAGGCTTTCTGTGGTTATTAAACCAAGATCGCGCTCCGAGGAGGCAGTAGGGAGCGGACTTCCATTAAGAGTGTAGGTCATTTGCGTCATATGAGGCAGGAAATGAAGATGTTTTGGTTTTGCCTCTATTCTGGCGGCTAGCTTCGACTGGAATTGTCTCCTGTCGCTTCGAACTTTGGTATCGCAACTGTTTCTCAATGCCAAGTCAGAACTGCGATCGGAATCCTTCAAGGAGATTTTCCACTTGTGCCAGGCTCTCCTCTTCGCCTGTAGCAAGCGTTCCGTGCCGCGCCTAATCCAGGTTCTTCTAGTCCCGCGTGCATGATGTGACTGAAGTACATTGTCAACGACGGCGTTTTGGATGATATCTCTCACTGCTTGCCACTGATCATCTACTGTCAGCCTCCATCACTCCCGTGGCCATGGGGCATCTAGGAGCACCTCTCTCATGCGTTTGTAGTTTGCCCTACTGTAGCAAAGGTAAGGCTCGTTATCGTCCGGTGTCAGCGTTTCGTTTGTGACCATGTTAAACAGGACTGTGCCATGGTCACTACTACCTATTAGAGCAAGGATGTGAACATCCTCAACCAGGAGCTGGTCGTTCGTTAACAGATAATCTAGGTTTGAGGACTTCCCTTCCTTAGTCCACCTAGTGGCACTGCGTAGGTGCTCAGTCAGCCCAGAGCTTCTAATTGATGTACCAAGTTGTCTTTGGAACCAACCAGTGGGAGTTAAACTCTGATGGCTGAGATTTAAAGATGGGGTATAGAAGTCTCCGGCTAAGAGTATTTGATCAAACCCTAGGAGTGTCAGCTGCAGTATTACCTCAATCAGTTTGCTTTTCTGGGCCTTAGTACCCGGAGGAGGTCGGTAGATCCCTCCAATCAAGTATTTCGTGCCATTCGAGTGGAAACAACACCAACATGATTCTGTCACCTCCGTTAGTTGGGTGTCGTATAGTCGCTCTGCTTTTAAGTGGTTATATATATATATATATATATATATATATATATATATATATATATATATATATATATATAGCCACTCCACCTCCAGTTTGGTGTTTCCTATCGCTTCGGAAGAGTGTCATGCATGGTAAGCTCACTTCTGTCAGGAGATAGCCATGTTTCAGTTAGGATTATGATCTTCAGATCCATCTGAGAGCACATATTCCTGATTTTTTTGCCTGCGCGGTTGGTTCACTCATATCTTGTGCCAGAGGTAGTTGACCGAGTTTAACTATCAGTTGTGTGCGTTCATTTTGGCCTCCCTGTTGTTGTCTCACAGATCTAGGTCGGCTCTCACAACATCTGATGTGGCTAGGCAGATCGTTCTTCGAACTGTATCAAGCTTGCAGTGTTTCAGTCAGGTCTTCCCGGTTCCTAAATGTTACAGCCATCAGGCGTGGTGACGGGGCAACGTGGAAATGCAGACTGCCATCGTGGTGTGGAGGGATAGGCTATGCGATAGCCATCGCCACTGTTGCACATCGTGCTCGTGAGCTTCGTCCGGGTTATCGCTGGTGAGTTCGGCTATGCCGTGAACTACTATGGTGGTCTGTTATTGGGTGTCTGGTGCAGTTCTGGCTGCTGCACGTACCAACCACGACTTCTCATGCCTGATACGAATCAGCTAGGACAATTTGACCGATGGTCTTTGGGATGAAAGCATTATGTCTTCAGCAAGTCGTTCCGAGTCAAGAGTTACCCTCATTGGAGGGGGTTTTCCTTTCGAGACATTTTGGCCTGTGAAAAGGTGGAATATTTTGGCTGGGACCTCGCACATTCCGAGGGTTGAGCAGAGTTTACCCCATTGCTCTTTGTCGAAGGCAGCCCTACCTTCTAGCAAGCTTCCTACCGACACTGGGACATTAAATAAGATAACTGAGTTAGATCTGTCGTCCCTGGTCTTGGGTGTAGGCTGCTTGTGATTTGGTGTGTTGCTCTTTCCCTTCTTCACATTCACCCATTGTTTCGTGTTGCTGGCAGATACTGGGGGGTTAACAACAACCGGCAGTTTTGTCGGTGTGTTAGGTAGGGTTGTGGTAGCCTTGGTCACTTGTTTTACTGGTTTAATGCCAGGAGATTTTGCTTTGGTCGTTTGGACTTTGGGGCTGATTTAAGGTGGGACCTGTGGCTTTGTTAGTGCCTCAGAAACTCTACACCGAGGGCAGATGTACCAGAACCATGGGCAGAGGTGACTCAGCATGAAACCGTAGTAATCTTTAGGTACTGTATTGTCGCAGTGACAATGTACCCATGTACTGCAGAAATTGCATTCGAAAGCATGGTCGCTGGTTTTGATGAGCAGGCAAAACAGTCGTCCTTATGCTGTTTCTGGGCGTTGGACTGTGTCGACTGAGCCTTGGAGCGTCTTTTTCTCGTATTCCTAACTAACTTACTGGTCTTTTTAGGAATAGGAGTGGTGTCTTGCTTCCTCTGTGGTGTCTGGGTTGAGTGGTCTAAAGTATGGACACTGAGGGGCGTACTATCGACTTTTTGGGTTTTTTAGCAACCCGTTCGCACGATATTGGAATTTTCGATGCACTATCAACCCCGGGGTTTATGCCTCTATAAATGTTCCTAGTTGTTACAGTGCAAAGTGTACTAGCGACCTTATTACTTGACATGATACCAGGGAGATTAGGAGGTGAATACCGAGATTAGAATACGAGATCCACAAAAAGGGGTTTAGGAAAGAAGAAATTTAGTAGTATATAATAAAACTACAAGGAATAGAGCCTGGAAGTACACCGAAATTGTAACTTTACCTTTGACCGTATTAGTAAGTAACTTTGCGTGTATCCAGTAACTTGTCCACAAGTCCTGTATTTGTGAGTGAGTGGATGTATGTATGCTGCCGAAGCAACTAGAAATAGAGCAGTTGAATGAGGTAACTAGACCTACCGCGCAATGGTTCTGACTTGGAATGGTTCCGTATGCCCGAAAATGTTTTCAGATTGTCAACCAATGAATGGAGACAACTTTTTATAGCTTCGGAGGTGATAAAGTATCCCGAAAGTGGATTGTTTTCCGTAAATGGGAGAGTCAGCGAGGACACGTCATATTCGAAAGTATCAGTAATAATAGTTTGCAAACTGCTGAATGATAAATTTGTACCTGGAATACTATAATTTTTCCATTCTTTTGAAATGGAGAATTTATTGACACTCTTCGAAAAAGTTCACGATCCTGGAAAGAATAAATTTTCTGGAGACTACCAGTCTTCCTGTCGAATAATCTAGTGGAAATCGGATTGAAATACCATTTACCAGCGCTTTATAAATAAAACGAAACTAACTAAAAGACCATTATTGAGCGAATTAACACAGACCAACGCTATAAGAACTGAATTCTGAATTTTGTTATAACTATGCAGTATAGTTGTACTTATCTGTGCTACTTTACGAAAGCAAGGACAAGTTTAGCTTTTGGTTCTAAAACTGTTTTATGCATAACCAGTGTTAATAATTAACCTCGTTGGGACTATTCCATTATCATAACATCATGATTGAATTTATTTTTTCTGTCACAGTAATCCTTGTAATTTCGAACCCTTCGACTGCAGAAAAATTAATTAACGGAACTTGTCCATCCAGTCAAAGAACATTTTGCTATGATGGTATAATTGTACCTATGTGGAGACCGTCTACAGGAATTACTGCCGGAGACAAAGCAGCTAGAGCCATTGTTTATTTTTCAGCACTGATGTATCTATTTCTGGGTGTGTCTATAATCGCCGATCGTTTCATGGCTGCGATTGAAGTAATCACTTCTCAAGAAAAAGAGGTGACTATTCGGAAAAAGAATGGAGAAACGCAAACTATTTCAGTTCGCATTTGGAATGAAACTGTTTCTAATTTAACTTTGATGGCTTTAGGATCCTCTGCTCCTGAAATTTTATTATCAGTCATCGAAATAATCGGGAAGAATTTTGAAGCTGGAGATTTGGGTCCTGGTACTATTGTTGGTTCTGCAGCGTTTAATTTGTTTGTTATAATTGGTGTATGCATAATTGTTGTTCCTGACGGACAGGTTCGTCGAATTAAACATTTAAGCGTCTTTTTCATTACATCATCATGGAGTCTATTCGCTTATCTTTGGATGTACCTCATTATAGCTGTCTTCACTCCTGGGGTAGTGGAGGTTTGGGAGGCACTTCTAACCTTCATCTTCTTTCCTGTCATTGTGATTTGTGCATACTTGGCAGATACAAAGATTTTCTTTAAAAAGTTTCTTAAAAAGAAATATCGTGCAACCGCTTTAATGAAGGCTGCTAACGGTGATTTAGAATTGACTAACCACACTGAGGAAGTCACATATGCTCCTGCAGATAGGGAGTTATTAGCCGAAGAATCGGAATTCGATCGCCATCGTATGGATTATGTAGAAGCCATCAAAGAAATTAGGAAACGAAATCCGAATATTGGAATGAAAGAGCTAGAAGAACTTGCACAGATGGAAGTGTTGAATAAGGGTCCAAAGTCAAGGGCTTATTACCGAATGCAGGCAACACGCCAACTGACGGGGAGTGGAAATGTTATTAAAAAAGCTAAAGTTGAACGTCGAATGTCTTCCGATGATACACGACTACCTACAGAAACATATCCACCACATGTCCAGAGATTCTTCTTTAATCCTGGTCACTACACAGTTATGGAAAATGTTGGGACTTTTCCTGTAACAGTCACTCGAATTGGTGGCGATATGCATGCTGTTGTTACTGTTGAGTACTTCACTCTCGATGGGACTGCGGTTGCTGGAGAAGATTATGAACCAGTTAAAGGTGTGTTGTCGTTTGCGCCTGGAGAAACACATAAGCAAATTATGATTACCATTATTGATGACGATATTTTCGAAGAGGATGAGCATTTTACCGTCAATCTGAGAAATCTCGAAGTGAAACATTCATCCACCATGATTGAACCCCTTCTAGTTAACCCCATGGTTGCTACTATCATGGTTCTAGATGACGATCACTCTGGAGTTTTTCAGTTTGAACTGGCTGATCTTACCGTTAGTGAGTCTTGTGAATACGCTGAGATCAAGGTACAACGTGTTTCTGGTATGTCAAATTTTTATTTCAGAATATACTCAGCAGTTTGTTATTAACATTGGAAATTTTCGACTTTAGTTAATTTAATAGTGTTCTGACTAAATACTTCAGGTTGAATATTTTTCACTTTACGCGTTTGGAATTCTAAAAAGACTGTTTGCAATGCCTAAAGTTTATGAAAAGTGAAATGTTCTTGAGTAAATAATTTGTGTTAAAACTCTAAATGTTTATTTCCATTGGACTACTACATTACAAATCAAACAGCTTCTAATAGCTCCTAAGCAATCATGATTCCAATTCTGATTTGAGTTTGGAAGTGTATGATTTTTTATTAGGTGTCGTATTATTTTATCTAAAATATACGTCAAACGTAAAACCTCGAAAATTCTAAAGAGAGAGATGTAGTGATAAGAATTAATAAAATTGGTCCAAATATGTTATTTTGTATCTTCAAGTTGACAGGTTACTATGTTATAACCATCCAGATTCAAGGTTTAATCTTACGTCTTTAAACCATTCCATATAAGGTGAACGTACAGTGTACTTAAAGTTGTCGGTTACTTCATATGGAGTAATGCATATTTTTGGTCAAACAAGGCTAAAGATGTCAAAACTTTTAGGGGGAATTTTAAATAATTCAGGTATTTCCGGTATGCTGATGCACCGACAATTCTATAACTGTTTAATACTCTGACCAAACTACAGCCTAATTATTGTTGTAGCATAGTCCACAAAACATTTTTGTGAAACATAAATCTTGATGAATGTTATGTAAATGTGCTCAGTCATCTTTTAAAAAACTGAAATCAACTAATAAAATATTAAGCAACCCACTTATGGGGTAATTAAGCTAGGTGTTCTGCAGTTATTTTCAGGAGTATATAATCTTAGATTAGTCAGGCCACAAGGATATTATAATATCATTTTTGCGCAGTGGTTTGAGATAAGTAAGAATTTTTCAAAAATTAATGATAAACTTATAGTATTTAAGCATACAAACAAACCTTTATTTGCCTTTATTCAAACCTGTAGGTTGCCGAGGGATCGTCAGATTACCGTATCAAACTGTTGAAGGTACGGCCAAAGGGGGCGGAAAGGATTTTGAAGATACTGTCGGATACATAGAATTTCAGAACGATCAGACAGAGTAAGTATTCAAAAATTTGATTGATTGAAGTTAGTATTCCTTATAATCTGCTTAAGGTCTCATAGCTCATAGTTACCTCTAACAAAAAAGGTAAGCTTGGGACAGGAATCACTATTCATGATGTGAACTATTTCGGTTAACATAAACATTAAAACCCCCGTTAATTAGCAATCCTTATATTACTATATTTTTGTTTGCTGATAAATAATTGTTTCACCTTGGTGAACTTAATTATACAACTATATAAATGGTAAAAGTCTGTTAGCAATCTTGAAAAATGCTTATACTATCTGCAGATTAACATCTGACAGTGTAGCAAATTTTTTTAAAAATGTACAGTCTTAGTGTAAAAACTCAGATATTTCTAGTTATTAGTAAAATGTTATGGTAACCTAAACTCCTTGCAAAGCAGTCTATTTTTCCTGTTTCAAATATGAATAAAATCACATGCAGCCTCCTCAGTTTCAGAAATATTTAACTCCAACTTGTGTTTGACTAATTTCCAAGTCTGTGGAATCATGATTAAAAAGCTAGGTCAGCTACTAAACAATAATTACAGCTTTAGATTATTCCCAGATAAATGAAGTATGAAGCCAAGAATGTCTTCTAAAATCAATATGAGTTAAATTATTTTATGATAAAATCAACCATAATTTATAGGATTTTCATGAGTATTTTAAGTATCTCACATATTGCACACAAGAAGGTATATTTTTATGGATTCAAATTTATTGTATCAACCCAAAAGGTGGAATGAAAATAAATCTAGATAATACCTGTAAGTTAACATGTGTTATTCTGAAAGACAGGATTTAATGCATATATAGTTTTCGAGCCAAAAGTAAAACTTTATGGTTTATTTTCAAGAACAAAACGTATGTGCTGGTTATATAAACAAAGTGAATCCAGAGGTTTTACGTGTTGTATTCTAAACGATGTGTCGAATTTTTTGACATTAAAATGAACGAAACGGAATAATATTTTATTTGAAGGTGTTTTATGTAATTTCAGGTGTTTTTATTGTCAATTTTTCGTGTGGAATTTTCCTATGATTCTCTTCTACCACTTAATTGAAACACTAACAAATCCTATCAATATCTCATCTTAAAATAACGTTTTCACCCGTGAATTTACTTAATCTGTGTACAGTTCTACGGGTACTGTAGTTTGATTACCCGTTATACTACCGACATTTCCTCTCCTATAATGGTTTTTGATGAATTTTGAAGAACTTTTTGTATTCTGAGTTAAAAAAATGGAACAACATAAAATTAATTACGGAGCTTTACACTAAATAGTGACCTAGTTATTCATGTCTACCTCTGTTTTGTACACTAAACAATAAAACTTGTGTAAAATTTTGCAATATTTTATTCTGAAATGACACTATTAAAGGTTCTACATCAACAAACTCCATTCTTTAGCACAGTCCAAACTGTTTCAAATATTTTTGCTCAAAATACTTCATGCCTCACATGGAATTTCTATGATACTATCCTTTGTTTCCCTATAAAACATTATAACTACGGGATAATGGCTTGGTTCAGAAAACTATCAAAGAAGGTAATATAAGGGGAATCCGATACCGGAAATTCAAACACAACTGAGACTAAATCTCGTAATTCCTATTTTTTGTTATTAACTAGCATCTGGTAAGTTAACCTTGTTAGTCATTTTGAAGAGTGAGCATAAACATCAAGTTTAGTGAAACACTTAGATACCAAGTGGTAAGGAAAGATTTCAACAGCATACATAGTAAGGAAAACTCAAAATCATTACCTAGAGTCATCTGATAAAAGAAGTCACTTTCTAGCAATTCAATATTTGAATTTTGACTAATGAGTGAAGCATACACTGACCACGACATTTATGAAGAACTTGTTCAGCCGTTTTGTCATGATTATTTCAATAGGTAATTCACAAGTTCAGATCTTGTTAAATTTGATACAGCCTGTTCAGCAGGTTGATTTATACGTAGTTATTACACTTGAAGTTTGTGTCAAAGATTTGTGCAAAGCCCTGTACTGAGATAAATCTTTGTATTTATATTGACAAAAGTCACGTCATTTTTGTCGATACTTCAGTACTATAATTATCTTTCTCATTATTTAATATATCTGTCTGAATTCGATCATCGTGATTTTCCTTCTTATAATCATGACGATAGACAAAATTTTGATAAATTAACATATTTTTCACCAAACCGTTTTTAGTTACATTCTTTTAGATGATTTATAATATATGTAAATGTCAATAAATAACTAAATTTATTACGCTATAACTAAGGACAGCTGTTAGTAATGAAATTTATTATGTAAACCCTTATATGAATTCAAATGTTATTTTCGTTTCAGATAGTCACTTTTTAGAGTAAAATGTAAAAATAAGTACAATTCATACGCTAACATTAATCTAAACTGGTTAGTCTAAGAATTCTCATTAAATCTTATTCAATCATATTTACAACGAAATATTCCAAAATTGCGAATCTTAGTTTCATGGACAAAATGTAGGATAATGAATAAACAAACCATTTCATAAATACAGATAAACAGATCGTTTGTGATAGACTTGTATGATGGGACATTTGACCAAAATGACTGAATTGGTCAAACTAACTATTTGCTTATGAAAGTAATCAGTTATATTATCATCTGAAATCAGATTATTAGCCAAATTAGGGTATTAAAACAGCTAATTATCGAAGATATATTCAGCTGCAGTAGAATGATTGATCAAATGATCAAAGGTCAACTGAGGATAACAGTGAGAACCAAAAATGATCTTCTACTCATTGTATCCTAAAACAATGTTAAGCCAAGAAGTAAAAAAATATACACTTTTAAATGTATCTTCTTTTAATGCTGACTAATAGATTAGTTTTTTTTGATTACTTAATACAACTCACTTAGATAGTTAAGATTCATGGAGTTGACTTTGAATCATATTGGTTGGAGGATTAATAATGTCATCTGATTGTCTTAATAAAAGTAAGTAAAGTGAGTTTAATCTACCGACCTAATGGCTTTAAGAAGATCGCCAGAGCAAGTGAACGTAATAAAAAAATATTTGTTGTTTTAGTATTTTGGTCTTATATAGGGATTTTATTGCTTTTAAAAAATCAAGTTTACTAAGTCAATAATAATTTTGGTCTTAGTTTAAAGTGATTTACTAAATCCATTTGATATATTTTAATAACTTATTTTCAGGATAAAAAGCAACATACTGATTTCATTTTGAGAAATACAGTAAACTTTTTCATTTAACGTTTTAGTAAAAACCAACAGGGATCTTCAGAACTAAAAATATTCTGTTCAGTGAATTCTCACCACTAAAAAGTTAGTGTATATGCATTACAATTTTTGTCATCATTGTTATTGAATATAAACATGAGAACATATAGGGGAAAACAAATAGATTTTTATGAAAATGTTGGATTGTATAAGAATAGTGGTGATCGATATTTCAAGGTGTAGTGAATTGCAAGCTGACATTATCCTGAAATCTAGTAAAAGTCAGTATATTATACACAGCTTTTTGATATTAGTAAAAGGCTCATCAGCTGTCGACACCCACAGTCTGGCATAAACCGAAATCCAGACTTTAATATCATCTCACTAATATTGATTTTTGACCATTGAAATACTATACTTGTTTCTAATCGAAGTTAATATATAGCTAAGTATTATTTTTCTTTAGAGTAAAATGAACAGATCGAATAATTTGACTGAAGAAAAATCATTTTTCGCACACAATCAAACCTGTGATTGAAGTGCAGCACTTAATGCACACTGACTTCATCTTCTTAATTTTGATCATGATAGATTCCTAGTTAATTATGAAATACTTCCAGGAGATCATAATACATATTTATATTGTTTAATCAAGTATTCAAAAGTGAGTATTTTTTTATGGCTGTCTCACTAAGAGAAACAATTTTTTCAAAGATTGAAGTAAAAGATACAAGATAAAAAAATTGTTTATAATTGCGTAGATGCATCCATTCTTCGTATTTTCTTAAATTCTAATTTTGTGAATTCCCTGTGGCTTTTTTTTTCTCTTTTCTAATTTATTTCGCTGTGATATACTTCCCGAATCATATCTTCGATTCATGATCTTCTTCATTACTGGCAAAACTTCTACTATCTCTGCTATTATGGGATTTTAATTAACAATTCCATCTCTCAGTGCTAATGTAGTATTACAACGTGAACTGGTGTGCGTACTTACCAAGCTCTACGTTGTTGTTGACTAACTGACTGACTGACATATTTTTTCATACTGTCTTATTGTGTGAGAGAACACTTGATTTTTCTAAGGAACTTCTTAGAATTAATTACCAAAAGTAATAGACCATATATGTGAAGAAAACAATTTTTTGGTCAAATAATGTTCGATAGATATTTGCTCATGAATAGCTTTGCAGACTAAATAAGTTGAAATATGTTTTATTCATTGATGAAATTCAAGTCGAGAAAAGGGGTTAAACAATATGCATTTGGACGTAGTACTAAATTTACTGCTATATTTGTTAAAATATTCTCCGTTTCACTTATGTCCTTTAAATATCAGTTTTTATCAATACATAATAATGAATATGAGTTAGTTGAAATGAAAAGTTATTTTCAGTGATATAGATTACCATTCTAATATGTTTGACTGTAGATGACTTTTCCGATAACTATCAACTGCTCCAATTTTTCATGAAATTTTGTTGTACCTTGAAACGTTAAGCAATATTTTTCAAATGAAAATTGAAACAGACTAAATTTATAACAATCGGAAAGATAGTAATTACAAAATATTCACCTTTTTCTAATTAAATAATTATTTTTCTTTACGTGTTCATACGTTTCAATCGATAGCGAAATGGTAATTAGTAATGACATGAACTCTTAATTATATTTATGGGGCTAAAACGTATAAATGCAATTTATGCATCTCTGTAAACAAAAATGTTAAACTTTTAAATTTCATCAAACTAAATTTAGACCAAATTTTGTAGATTTCATCATATTTAAATGTAACAAAATAAATAACCTTTTTGACATTAATTATACATATTGATGAGATTAAGTTTTGTGACATTAAACAGAAATTATTTCTAGTTTTGAAAATGATTTTTCTGTATTGTTTCAGGTTTATAATAATAGATATCAGAGCCAAGTCAACAGATTGTTGATTTTCATCAAAAAACCTACCACTGATGTTAATATAATACTTTTAAAAATAGACCTAGACAAGGTTGGATAATTCTCAGCAAAATAAAATTGTCATTGAAAATCACATGAATTGTAGCAAAAAATTCAATTAAACGCATGAAAATTAGTGGTTCAAAGTTACAATTCAAACTTAAATGGTCAAAATGCGAAGTTTATGAATAGGTCAGTAAACTTAATTGATAAATCAGCCCTAAAATAACTGAACTATCGTTATTTCTATTCATAAACTCATATTCATTTATTATGTGTATCATTCATATTAAATCTTTGTTACATGGTGATAAAATACGGGAGGAACATTAGTTAACCGGTTTACATGCTTCCTCAGATATTGTATTATACAAATTTTTCAAAACTATTAGAGATTGATAAGACTAGGCACTATCTGGATAAAAGCGTGTTGAATGTAGTGGGGGGGGGGGTTATGCTGTCATTCTTAACCATCTTTTTAAAAAAAAATATTTTATCTCCTCACATTTAATACTTTTAAGTTTGCTGATTTCATTCTGAACTATATTTTATAGGCTTGTCTTCTTTTTTACCTCTGATACTATGGAGCTTTTTAATTTTATCACGCTGTGGCAATAGGGAATGATACACACTGCTTACCCAAGCCAAAACTTGTGAGCGACCATCATATTAAGTATATCGAAAAGTTTGCAGCTTAGACGCTTTTGAAATAAGCTTAAATTTTAATTATTTTTGAACATGTTCAGACATTATTTCACTTGAAAGATAAACTATAAAATTGAAAGATTCAGCTTATTTTAGAAATTTTAATTTAGGAAAACATACTCTATCAGTGAAATAAGTAAGTAAATTATTAAACTTAAGATAAATGTCGTTGTTTGCATAAGCAAACTTAGACGATAATGTTGGTTTTCTGTCTGAAGGTGTTTCTTTACTGGTTAATCTTTCCAATTTATAATCTTATGAAAGAAACGTAGCATATTTACATTTGATAGATTGGTGAAAGTTGATTACTTTTTAGTTACTGTTCAATATTGAACAAAATGATTTAGAAAATCAGTTAAAAATATCATTTTGTTGAATGTAGTCAAGACACTTTGCGATGAAAAACTTTATAACAAAATACACAAGAATTAACTTATAGCTCTTCCACATTATGATTTGCACTGACAAATTTTACTTGATTATTTATTCTTGTCTAATGTTACAGTGGTTAGTGGATCTAGTATTCTTAGTGTGAACTAATATCTGATTGGTTATCAGACTTAAGGAATAATAAGTAACTTTTGGTTCTGGAATAGATTTTCTAGAAATGAAGGAAGTCCTGTGGTATTATTGACTGTGCCATAATTATATGCATATATAGTATTTCCCTTAAGACATCTTATCAACGTGAGAGATTTGCACTCTTGAGGAAATTCTAGCATTTACAGAAGTCAAAGTCGGTAAATGGATTACTTACTGTTAAAAACACTTGCAACCATGACTGATTTTTTTTTTCAGAATCGTTTATTTTCAGGAAGAAAAGCCTTATACGTACCATTTCTAAAATTAGTTTATTTTTTTATTTTCTTTCACAGTCGGAATGTATTAAAAGTACATTGGTCAATAAGAATAAATTCACATTTACTAAAACTTTTGTGGTACTTTTTAACTGAAAACTAAATAAATGTCCAGTTAGAGAAATTTTTTTTCAATATAGGTGTTATTGAATAAATTGATTATAGTTTCATTTGAAAAATGTGCATCATTATAACAAAGTATTGAAACATGAACATTTATCGAATTGAATTCTAGGATATTCATTTACTATTCTATCGTGATTTATGCAAACTAAACTAATGTCATGCATAGATTTTCTAAGAAACATCAAACGGAAAGAATGAGTAGATGAAAAATGTAGAGTAAGCGGTTAGCAAGAAATAAAATAAAAATAGATCTGAGATATTTTATTATTGATGAAAGTGATTATCCTCTTCTAATTCTAATTGTTTTTTCGCAGATCTAGTGTATATATATATATATATATATATATATATTTCATGAATGGTAAATGTTTCATGCCTGTCCTAATAATATACTATTTCATGACCTCGATTGTACTATATATATATTCATACACATCCAAATACACAAAAACTAAGCTTGTAACAATATTCGAATGGAACGTTGTCATAGAAATTTTTTTTAGGTTATTTGTTTCAAAACTATTTGTTGTAAATGTTACATTAAGTTTTAAATTCACATTTTCCCACTTATCATTCTGTCGTTTACATTATTCACTGGGAATGAAAGGCTGCATTTACTTATAACTATATGTATTTAAGTGAAGTGATTAAAATAGGTGTACCGAATAATAAATAACTAGAAGCAGAATAAAAAATGTAACAAAGAAATAAGAGAAAAAATTAAGAGGAAAACATTCAAATAAAATATGTCTTACCTCGCATAGCTCTGTGATTTGGTTGTAGAGGGAGAAAATAAACACAATTGAAGCTACACAAGTGACGATTTTGATTAATAAATACACGAGTGTATTGGGGTTTGAACTTATCATCATTATTGTTAATAGAGTAGTTTAGGTATGTAGGATTATATCAATAATATTGATTGTTTCATAAAAAGAATAATCTAGATACTGACAAAAAAATCACTAAATTGAGTTTGGTTCATTTACTATACTTACAATCAGGTATGAGTGTTTGAAATTCGATCGAATTTGAAGCTACGAAGAAGCTTTAGTAACGACAAAGCAGTATTTCTATGATATCTTGTTTTCAGTAATTCTTTCGTTGATATGAATTTGTGACGAAAACTTTCATTTATTTGGTCACTTAGTTTGTTGAATAGTCGATTTCACAGAGTTTCTAAATTATCATTGCTTCTACTCAAACAGTTTATCCATCAATAAAGAAGAAACTAGTTCTACATTCATATGTCACATAATTATTAATTCAAAGAATTTTATTAATGATAGTTTTAAACTCTTGAAATTGACTATTTGTGAAATTCTGGTTTACACTAAAACATTGAATTCTTTTAATGAAGCATTTTGATGTACATCCTATGATCAGTTAATTGCTTTAGTAGGAACAATATGAGTAAACTTTTTCAAACTTTTTTTGAAATTTTAAGAATTTCAGTTTTATTGAATCACATGTTGATGAATATGTAACTAATGAAAGAAATTTTAAAGTTTCAACTATTTTTATGACCCATTTATTGGATTCTGTTTATTACTCATAATAGTGTGATAGTATAATTTCAGGAATTAACTTTTAAGGAAATTATAATTTTTAATTAGTGCTAATACTAGCTTACGATTATAAGTTATTATTTTCTTTTAAACCAAATTTCATTCAAATTTGTTGTTTGACAATTATTTGCGAAAATAGTAATTGTAACGTTTCTATTGAAGAGACAGTTATTTCACTTTCAAAGTTCAATGAACATAAACATGATGAATACGAATTTACTATTTATCTGATAGGATGGTTAATAGTCTGCGAAAGAAAATGGTAATAATTGCGAATTCAATTAATATGCATTACGGGGTTGTTGTGAAGATTGTTAAGTTTTATTTGAAATCATGAATCGATTAATGTTAGACCACCATTAGAAACCTGGAAGCACTGGACGGCCGTTTCGTCCTGGTATGGGACTCCTCAGCAGTGCGCATCCACGACTCCTGCATCGAACCCAGGATCTTCGGTATTGTAGGCGAACGCCTAACCATCGGACCACTGAGCCGGTATCTAACGGTGTTAATGTCTAACTTGATCAATTCACGGAGTTGCGCGACCTCATACACAGTCTTCGGTAGTTACTGTCTACACCCCAACAGGTTGAACTTCACCAGGACGAAACGGCCGTCCAGTGCTTCCAGGTTTCTAATGGTGGTCTAACATTGATGGATTCATGATTTCAAATAAAAAATTCTATTAATCGCGGAACTGTATGTACAAAATTGTCATTACCAAGTTTATTCTTACATTTGCTTACAACTATTTCTAAAATTCACAACCATCATGAATAATAGAAATTTGTTCATGTAGAAAATTGGAGTTACGCATATGAAATATTCAATACCATGTATATTATTTTTCATCTAAGTTTTTGTTGATTTTTAAAAAGAAAATATCTCACTACAAACGGACTCGCAGAGAGTTTGGATCATACCTTAGAAAAACGAATAAATAATGCAGTAAAATGTTCACTAGACAAACAAACAAGTTGTGACTAAACAAGTGCGGTTAAATCATTTATTGTATTCTCTGAATACATAAGTATAAACATATGTACATCACTATATTTATATTGTTTGACATTAAGGGTTTGGATGTACAAAAACATTTATCATTGCTAAATTCTTTTTTATCCGAAATGAAGTACAAACTACGTGTATTCCGCATGCTGTATATTGATAAATGAGTTAACAAAAACCTTTTTTCCCTAATGTTTTGTACGCAATTAATAATCGCTTGAAAAACTTGTCTTCATCTTTAAAACATATTTTGCCTTTTGTTATTGAATTGTTGTGAATGCTTCTTTGTCATCTCTTATATGTCATCACTGTTAAACTATGTGCTGTTTGTATACATTCATTATAGTATATCACCCATTCTGTGCCTGTGTCTAAATGTCACCTTGTTTTGAAGCTATTTCTAAATCTCTGTAAGCACGAAAAATAAAGAATTGGTTGCTTTTTTTTTTTAAAAAAACGGTTGATAAATAGTTGTTGTCTTCGTAATCTTTGCGTGCTGCTGACAAAATAAGCATAACATTTCCTCTATCTGACAAATTGTGAAAAATGTAACAGACATTGAGCAGTTGTTTTTTATTTCATTAGCTACAAATGGGACAAACTAAAAAACATAACGTTCCTTGTAGTTACGTTTGTATTAAATTTCAGTCAGTCATACCATGTTCTGATATTCAAAGAATATAAACTTACCTGAATTATTCATTACTTCAACAAGACGTATTTATCTCGCCATCTTCCAATGTACTACTCTTTTAATAACTAATTTTTACAGCGCACTAATAACAATTTCATTAATATATTGAATAGTTATATCATCCTGATATGGGTCTATTCAGTAGTATGCACTCACAATTACCTCACTGAAATGAATCTAAAACCTTGTGACCTCATTTTGACTAAGTTATCTTGAAGGTATTAAATTTCATAACATACAAAATGCTTCACTATTGATATGCTGAAATGCAATGGTTTAAGCAATGCATTTGCCATTTGATGACAAGACATAATTTTCAGACATGCGTATTTTAAATTTGATTACAATACTTTTTCTGTTGTATAATTGAAATTTGTCATGAATTGATTATTTTTTCAGACAAGTTCGATGTATGAATATTTTTACATTTTCTTTAGAACGTAAAAAAATTACTTAAAAAGACAGAATATTGTTTATACTATTTTTTGTTTCTTCACAAAAAATTATATAACTATTTTCGATTTTTAAAGTTTGATAAAATACGAAAAAAAGTCATAATGGTTTACTGATTTTCATCATTTCAGTCTTTTTCACTGTAGTTGTTTGTCTCTCTCTCTACAAAGTTATTATTATATATTACATTGGAGACTGAAGAAACGAATTCAAGTTTAGACACTCGTAATATGTACGTGTGTGTGTGTGTGCGTATATTTGTTCTTTTGTGGGTCTAAATGCGTCTTGTATGCAGCAATCATACTTCAGAATTCAAATTATAATCACACACAAAAAAAAATGTGGTTCAACTTTGTTTCATTCATTTTGTCAGCATAGTTTGATACTTTACAGCAAATGATTATTGAAAATAAAATATGAGCAGAAAACACTTATAAGCTAGGGAACGTTGAGGAAAAGAGAAAAAGATTAAGAAATGATGATTAGTTTGTTAAATGAATTAAATTGTAAAATAATAGTAGTAATTAGAAAATATAGAGAATAAATTTAATAAAACTACTTTCATTTTGCTTTTGCTCTGACGTAAAATGAATGTAATTTTTTACTTCGAAAAGTACAAGATTGATATTTATTTCTAGACTCTGAATACATTTAAAAGAAATAATTGCATTTTTGGTTAAATGTTTTGATAATGATTGTTCATCAATAGCTTATGATGATTCAGTGTGAGAAATAATTTTATTTGTTGTATAACTGAAAAAGATTATTTCAGAGAAGGAAATATCAGTTATTTTTTTTATGAAAATTGAGCATAGCACTTTAATGTATTTGAAGTTATTTGAAGTAAACTATGCTTTGTTTCTGAGTTATAGAGCAATATTTACTGATTACTAATGAATTATCTCAAATAAGATAATGTCATTACGAATATGCAAGCTGCTGTGAAGTAGTACAGAGATTAGATCACCAGATTTTTAAAATTTTTAAATTTTTTCAATAATGCCAACTTATGAGCTCACATCTTGCTGATTCTGGAACCGATTGAGGCTTCAATGTGTGTAAGATGCATGCATGAACTTTTCTGAGAACCATTCATTTTGAAAAAATCAACTATTTGGGTACATTTGTTCTGATTTCCATTAGTTTGACTGCAACTAGCGGAAATTATTTTCAAAATTTTCAAATGATTTATACAAATTTATTTTGGTAAGTTTCGCTATGGTTATGTTTATTAGTAAAATGGGTTTGATGAGATTTGTCTGTGGTTTCATTTAGTTCTGCAGTTGATGTATGTTGTCAATGAGAAAACTGGCATTAAATGTTCACTATATTATCAAACGTTTAGACGAACAAAGACAGAATTATGTTTCTGAATACTGGTTAATAAAACTAAGCAATTACAGGAATAATGAAGAATCATTTATAACGATTTCACGAAATACATTACATATCATACTTCTTTCTTATAGTTTACAATTCAATAATTTATTTGTACGTTCATTTGATCAAAGCAGAAGTTGTTAATTCATAAAGTTTAACCAATTTCACGCCCATACATAAAAAAAGTTTCCTATGTAGCTGTTTTCTAAACAAATTTATCATAACTTAAGTTTAATAAAAATATATTTTAGAATAATAACTATTTAGTAACTACCAATGAAACGGTAACATGTCACACAATAATCTTACAACTTGTTTTGTTAAAACAGAATGACAATTATTGAAAAAAAATGAAAACAGATGATTAATAACTGGTTCTAGTAAAAGTTATGCTGCTGTTCAAGGTGCGAAAAAAACGTTCTACCGAAGTTAATTTCATAAAAGTGTTTTTTTTTGTCTCATGTCTACAACCATTATATACAATAGACGTATGTAGAAACTCTGAACAAACTGTGCGTAGATAGGATTTTTTTTCTTCTGTGCAATGAACATGTTTTCTTATTTGTATCTTAATTTAAAGAATATTCTATCTTCTTAGTGTTTTTTTTCGTCAGTTTGGAAGTCGATTTCTAATTTTTAAATTTTGCTTTCTGATATTATCTTTATCGTGAAAACAAAATAACATTCATATCAATGATTGGTCAATATAATCGGTAATAAATGCTGCTGTATTTCAATGCGTATAATGTCCACTGGGGAGATTCAAATAATATATTGATTTCTTTTCACACTGTTTAAATAATGATACCTTTTTAGAAAAATTTAACAAGTCAACTTATGCATAAATTCATTTTATTACTTGTTTATTTCAATAAAATATCTTCCATTTTCAAAATATTTCTATTCATATGTTCATTAATTCTTATATTCTTATATTCTTATAAAGATTTATTTTTTGATTTGACAAAGTTCCAGTACTGATAATCATAACAAACAGTAGTAGTAACAATTGTAGTTGATATTGTCCAATAATTCTTAGTTACTACTTTTTATCATTCAAAATTATCAATGTAGAATTAATGACATTTTACATTTCAACTTAAAAGTTTATTTAAAACAATGAAACAATGAATTCATTTCTTGTAAAGCTTTTCTATGAATATAAATTGATTTAGATGGACAGAATCTGTAAACTTAAGTACAATAACTACAAACATCTTTATTTTCAGTTGTTTTTGTTTTTTTTTTTGATGAAAAGCTTTATTCTTTGATTGTTAACGTATTGCACGATGAATTAAATTGTTTTATTTATTTTTAAAATGTTAACACAAAATACGTAACCATAACGACGATGTTTTGAAAATTTTTTTCAAGTTTACTCATTCACTAGATTTTAATAAATCTAGGCGTATTTATTATTTGTGATTCCGTTTACACAAATATTTAAATTGCTCTATCTAGCTAACCTAGTCTCTGGATAATCGTTGCTTTTGTAAAACAAAATCTTTAAAAATATGTATATACATATACATATAAATATGTATGTGTAGTTTGTTTTGTGTAAAAGTGATTAAAATATTGAGGAAAAATCCACTTGCTTTTTTTTATCACTTTCACATTCTCTAATCTTGAAAAAAATAATCTTTTTCTTAATTATCTATTACTACTTCTTAGTTTAAGGACAACTCTGTGGCAAAATAAACGTACTATTAGGTGACTAACAAATCATTGTTGTTATTTTATCTTTTCTCTCTGTTTGAATCATTAAAATTTAAAGACAATATTTTTTTTAAAAAAGATTCTTTTTTTTGTAGTATCAAATTGTACTTTATAAAATTGTAGTTACTCCCTCATGATTGATTACGTTGAATGCATAAGTACATTGATAATTATTACATAAGTTCAATTTTTCTGTGTATTCAGAGTATTGAGGTTCTTTAAAATTTAACAAAATAAGAAAATTGAGTACAAAAATTAAAGGACATCTTTTACTTTTTTTTCAAAAGTTACTTTTGTATGATCAGTATGTTTTACCAAGAGAAACTTGACTGCTTTCAGTTTCATTTCTTGACAAAATCTTTGCTCTATACAGCAAGTGTCAAAGCCTTTAGTCAGAACTACTGAATATTGTTATAGTTTTTTCTTTAAATTTTCCAAATATTAGTGATTTTCTTTCAGAAAACTGAATACAGATGACTTATTGTATTCATAGTAATCTTACTTTTTAATTATCAGATTACTCACTACTGATTCTATGCAAAGTGAAGCATGATTTATCTATTCAAGCAGTTATAGGTACACAATAATAGTCATGTAGTCAGTAAACTCACAGAATACAATTAATGTTAAATATTTGTTTTTGTTAAACCGTTAATGTTATTTTCTTTTACTGGCACTGTTGTATTAGTGAATCTTATTTTTACCCATTGGTTTTTTCCCTAGTTGGAATGGTGTTTGAAGTATGCTGTTGTTTATTCAAGCTGAGGTTCTTTCATTTCCTCAAGGCAGTGGAATGTGGCAGCTGAATTATCAAAAGTGCAGTTTTAGTTGATAAAAGCATTCACTGTCATTTGTTTATTAAACTTGAGAAGTTACTCGTAGTTATGACAAAAGGGAAAAAATTTGACAAGACACATCCTTTTATACGATGTAAAAGTGTTAGGTTCTATACCTACTTATTGTTCGATATATCAAATACAAAGGAAGAATATCTCATTAACATGGCACTAAGAAATTACATTAATCAAGGTTAATTTTCAGCTGTTTGAGATATGAAATTCAGCTGTTCGCTCAGATGTGAACTTTCATAACATTTAGAAAAATATTTGTCATTCGGCTTTATCCAAGTCAAGGTCAGCAATTTGTTCAAGACTTTGTTTCAAATTGAGTCAATTTAACTGATAGCTAGAAGTATGTTGCTTATTTTCTTTTAAAATATCTCATAAATACTTGTAATAATTAATGTTGACAAGTTCCATTTGATGAGTTAATTTTAGGCAGAGTAGATTTACGAATAAAAGAAAAACATTTCTAACATATATAAATATTAATTTCTATACGTATTAGAAATTTTACGAGTTTCAATAGTTAGAAACATAAAACAAAATTAAAGCAACTGTAAATGATGGTTGTAAAAATTTCTTGGTTTTTCTTACAATGAAATTGATGTATGTGACAAGAAAATGAGTTTTATTTATTATTCAATGAAAAAACCTGGACCCGAAGTTCATGTATATATATATATATATATATATATATATTAACGAAAATCTTTATGCAAGTTTTCAGAAAATGTAACAAACCGTTTAATATTTATGGTATAAAAATATCTTATATTGCTTAACTAAAATGAACATATATTCTGATGCTTATGCTTAATAGAAAAATATTTTGTAAAGAAATAAGAATAAATATCTTTTACTGTATTTGAATATAATGTACTTTACATTATTCTTTGAAATTTATCATTCTTTTCCTTACTTGTCTTTTAAATGTCAAATTTTGAATTAAAACACTAAACCTAAGTTATATATAATCTTCCGAAAATACATCTATTTAAAGTTTGGGTGTTAAGTATTGTTTTTGTTCAGTATACAGTGAACTATTTGAATTTCCATTCATTCAATCAGTATGTGTATAGGCTGGGAAAAATCCCTTCCTATTTAAAAAATATCTAATTACAGAGTGGATCAACTGACTGATCATGAAAGAAGTGCGCAATATCATGTCAATTCAGTCTTATTCTTAATCGAATTTTATCAGTCATACTGATATGTGGCAATCAGTCTAAGTGAATTAGTATTGTATGTACTGAAAACTCTATCGACTACTTACATTAATTTATTATCTCCAGATAATGTTTTCTCTTTTGTTGGAAAAAAAATAATGTTTCATTAATTTGTTCAACTTGTTCAATGATTATTCATGTAATCGATAGTGTTTTTAAAAGTTAACGTAAGAAGTTGAATAATAAACTAGTTATATGAAGCGAATTTTAGATCGGTAGTGCAGAACCCTTTAAATAGTTCATTGTTTGCTGATAAATTTAGGTTAATTTCTAGTAAAATTGATTTGTTTTGTGAAAAAAAACATCAAGTTAGAAATAAATTTCAAATATGATAGTTGATTGTTTACAAATTTAAGTTTCACTTTGATTATCTTCTATACTGGTTTTCACTAATAAAAGGTAAAAGGTAACTAACTGGTGGATAAGTCAAATAATATTTAGTATGCAATTCTTCAAGTATATCATTTACGTTTTAATATTTAAGCTTGATTCGAAATTCAGGGCAGCAAACTTAGTTAACAAAAAATGAATGATGATTGAGAACTTTGAAAGTGATAACTCCATTTTTTTCTCTTATATTCCATACTATTTACAAATTATAATCAATCATTTTATTATTCACATGTCATAACAAATATAATTTCAAATTATTAATTCAATTACTGTTGATAATTTCAAAAAAATATCAAGACTGATTTTGATTAACCGGATTAATATTGACGAATAATTGAATTTAAACACAGAATAAAATAATGATATATATTGTCATAAAGTAATTTCATTTCGATTAATTTGAATAAATAATGTGAAATAGTATGTTAGTGATTTTTTTGATTATGATCAATTTAAATTTATTTATTTTTGCATTTCGTATATAATTGTTTATTGCGAATTTATCTTGTTCAGTGAAAGCATGATTCAACTGGATACTTGAGTAGAACATTGAAAGTTATCCTACCCCTTCTTTTACTTTCTTTTTACATTTTCTTGTGCTTGATAGATCAAGTACTAGTTCTGCTTGTAGTTATTTCGTTATTGATTAGCTAAAGCAGTATTCAATAAATGAATGAATAAAAGAATTCATAAACTCAATATTTACTCTCTTAACTTTCATTGTATTAAATCAACAGAGAACGGATTTATTTTTCTGAATATTTTTTATAATATAAGTGATATTTGTCCTAGCGGAAAATTGTTTAATTTATTGCAGACACAATAATTATTTTAAGTACTTATTTGAATAACTATTCAAGTGTTTTAACAGATTTGAATAATTCTGTTTTGCATTTAAAACTTACTCAATGGTCATAAAAATATAAAAAAATTATTGTGTATATCCCATCTGTGTCGAAAATATGATGCCTTAAAGAAGAGCTGATTAAGGACCGAAAAGTGTTATATATATATATATATATATATATATATTATTTTGGGCATGCGCTTCTACGTATATAATCGCTTTACCAGTACAACAGCTGTTGTAATATATATATATATATATATATATATATATATATATATTCATTTCGATAAAAGGTTAATTGAAATTTCCTGTGTCAGCTTCGCGGCAATACAGATGTAAATATTTCATAATGATTTAAGCCTTTTAGTCATTCGACGGTCGGGAATGTGATAGTCTCAATTGTTAATATTCACTTTTTTGATGAGAAATTTTTTTTAAAGTCTATTAATAATAGCCACGAGGACAGCTAAAAAACTTATCTAATTTTTACTGTAAATTTGACGAATGTTTGATGATGGGCCATTGAAATATCTGATAATAAAGTACATCCACACCTTAATTTTTTTCTTGAATCAAACAAGCTAGGGTTACATATTGTTCTTGTTGTTAGGTCAATGACTCGTACTGCGTTATTTTACACTAAACATATTTGATGAATTCATCATACCGGACTTTTTTGAGTTTATGCCTTTCTGTTATTGCTTGACATAGCGACATGACAAGTAAAAAACAGCCTAATAATTCTTCTTGAAGTTAAAATAATGCAATAGGTAAAAATGTAGTACCTCACATATATTTGAGTTAGTTCACATTTAATTTGGCTAAGCTCTTTTAATTAACTTATTTAACTGAGTTATTGGTATTGCAATAACTTATGCATGTCATTGTGCTCTTATTATTATCGAGCTTGTATGAATCGCTACGACTGAACATTGCTCACCACCTACGCGGATATTCAGTCTATTCATTTTAATGTGAGCCTCTTAAATATTTCAATGACTTATTCATTTATCTTAGCATATTTATATGCACTTTAGTCCTGTTCATAGACTCACCCACTTACTGACTAGCTCGCTTGCTCTTTGGAACTCGAATATCATTTTGCTTTGTGTGCCTATCGTATTGGTAATTTGATTGTGGTTGGAAAATAAACGCATTCGACGCTTTGTATTCGTCTTCTGATCTATGCATTGTTGAGCATTATTTAATAGTGGTTATCAGGATGAGCAGGAATATGTCGAATACTGACCAGCACATAACTGGTGAGCCCGACTGTGAATCAGACGCAGTCATTATTGCAAATATGGTTGTCCCAGCTACTCAAACTGTGGATCATTAGTCACTTACTAAGTTTAAAAAAAATGAATGTGGGCAAAATTATTTAAACATTTAGAATACAATAGATTCATAATCATAACTCTTTCCGCCTTACCTACATTAATTATTGAATCTATAATTATTATTACAATAATATGAGATATACACATGTTGGTATAGAATGAGTTTAGAGGTTATATGTATATATTTCAGTTCGACTTGTTTAATTCTTGATTTTCTTCACGTAGTTAACGTATTATGTTGCCTACTAATTATGTATAAATTAATCTAATTTTATCAAATTATTCTCTATATATTTGCCGACAGAGAAGGTAGAGGAAATCTTATTTTCTATGCAGATTAAGTCTGATTGATATTGATTTGTTTAACAAAAAATTAGATTATTTCCACTAATACTATTGATATTTTTGTCTGAACGAGTATTAACCATTTTATCTAACAAATTTTCCAAATAAATTTAGTATTTATCTATTTTTTACGCAACGCTGTTGTGAAATTTTTTCAACATTTTGATTAATTGGCAACTGAATTATTCAGTCAAGCGAAAAGTATGATCAGATTAAGTTATAACGATATATATATATAAATATATATATATATATATATATATATATATATATATATATATATATATATTAGTACTTCTGTTACTCCTAATAGAGCATAGGTCGCTGATCAGCAGTCGCCAACCAACCCTGTCTAGGGTTTCCATTATTTTCATGTTTGTCTCCATTTTTCTATCTACTTCTTTTCCTTGGGCCTTGAGGGCTCTAAGTTAGGGCTTGTGTTTTGACGCAGCTCGGTGATTTCTGTTGCGTGTGTTCTATCCACCTCCCAAGCTTTTTCCTAATCTTTTCTCTGCTGTAATCTGGTTGTTGCTGATTGTATCTGGTCAACAGATTTGGAGAATTCTTGCGTAAACAATTTTTTGTAAGCCTCTGTATCGTGTGGATGAGGGTTTTCGACATACAACAGAACTGCTTTGACGTTCGTATTGAAAATTCTAATTTTAGTGTTGGTCAACAGTTTTTTTTGAGTTCCAGATGTTCTTTAATCCAGTGAATTCTCCCCGTGCTTTTCCCATCAAAGTGTTCACATCTGCATCTGATCCACCTTGTTTATCAATGATGCCGCCTAGATGTACGTAAAAGTATCCACATCTTCCAATGTTTCTCCATTGATTGTGATTTGATTGGTGTATTATGTGTTGTATCTAATGATCTAGCTTCTTCCCTTGTGTATGTTGAGATCTACTGATGGAGAAGTTGCTGTTACACGGTTCACGTCCTGCATTTGTTGCTGTAATTTGGCTAGATGAGCTAGGCGATCTGCGAAATGCAAATCGTCCAGCTGCATTCAAGCTGTCCACTATATTCCGCGCTTGCCCTCAGATGCTGGTGTCTTCTTCAGTCAACCAACAGAAGAAAGATAGGGGGGATAGTAGACAACCTTGTCGGGCATCTTTCACTTGGATCGAATCTGTGAGCTGTTTTTCAATTATAACCTTGTAGTGCGATTCATCGTAAGAAACCCGCATTATGCTGACTATCTTCTCAGGTGCACTGTAGTGTCGTAGACGCCTCCTTAGTGTCAACCTGTCCGCGCCGTTGACAAATTTCTCGTAGCCAAGGAGTTTGATGCATATTCCATACGAACCTTAGCGTCATTATCTTTACAGAATCCAGTTTGTTGATATTGACATTGAGCTTCTATTGAATCTTTAATTCCATTTAACATTCTGTTGAAAATTTTCCCTAGTATTGAGAGAAGATTGATGCCTGTGTATTCCTCACACTATCTGAAATCTCCTTTCTTTTGTATCCTGATGAGGCGTTCTTCTTTCTAGTCTTTTCGTTCTTGTTCTTCCTGCCAAATATTGGTCGAGACAATATGGAGCATCTTTGCAGTTGCTGATATTTCTGTTCTCAACGTCTCAACTGTAATGTTGCCTGGTCCTGTTGAGTAGCCACTCTTGATTTGTCTGATGGTCATTCTGATCTTTCCAATTGTTGGTGGGTCAACGATAATTGGGATATCTGCAGGTGCTGCTTCGGTGTTGGGTAGATTCAGTGAGGTTGGTCTATTCAAGAGTTTTTCAAACTGCTCTACTCACCTGTTTCACTGTTCTTCGATGTTGGTGATTGCTTTGTCTTCCTTGTTCTTGACCGGTTGTTCTGGTTTACTCTATTTCTCAGCGAGCTTCTTTGTTGTATTGTGTAATTGTCCCATGTTCCCTTCTGTTGAGCATTTCTAGTCGAGTGACTGTAGCTTCTCACTGAATTTAATCTTACCGTCCTCATAGTTGTCAATTTTAGACGCATAGCATTGAATGATATCCATTGTAATGCCCTCTTTTATTGTTTTGAAGGATGCCTTGGGGATATTGGGTCCATCAGATTCCCATCGTATAAGTGCTTTTTGTGCTACTTTGGTTAGCATCAGTAAATCCCGTTGTGTGTGTGTGAGTCATTTGCATCTTCATTGCTGGCGTATAACAGCATTTTAAATAATTTATCTGAAAGCAAGTGTTTGCCAGTCATAAAAACATCAACGTACCAAGAAATCATTTTTAACTTTTTTAAGATTATAGAATGAAATACCTTGTGGCTTATGTTTCAAGACATGGATTTATTATTGAACCTGAGAATGGCGAATGAAACATTTACCGTTGAGTGATATATTTTATTTGTATTCGTTTGCCCAAACTGTCATAATAAAACTGCACAAATAATAGGATTCTACATTTGAATTCCATATCAATCAGGTTGTAGTGAATTACTCAGTAGTAACATTGGTTTCCATGAGATATGAAACACAAATGACAGATTGAAAGGGGGTAGAGTAATCATATTGTTTAATGACTATTTGTTGAAATTTACTTCTATGCTTTGACATAATAGACTGCTATTTGTTTTAGAATGTTTTGATAACTTATAAATTTAATATTATTTAAATTACAAACTAATTTTAGCTGAACTACCGTTGCAATTGTAGAAGCACTAAATGGCCATTTCCACAATCTCCAAAAATTCCCTTACACTAAGAATAGTCAAACGGTCACTAGTAACCAACTTCAAGACGCAGATTCTGTAACTCTAGTGAAAAGCTATACCCGTTGGAGTTTAGCCATGTTGCATACTACATACATACATACATACTACTCCACATGGAATGGACGAGGGTTGTATGAATCGATTGAATTTAAACAATAACATAATTGGATACTTTCCCAATGATTTAGAAGCCAAGCGTTTGCGCACAATTCAGAAGGTCTTATGTTCAGCTCTCGTATTTGAGGTTATGAAAACATACTTCTAAGGTGTCGAAGGCTAGGAAAAAAAGCCGTTGATGGCCTCTAGGTTTTCACCTGTGGTCTAGCTAAGGTCATTTACTGATTTGTTTTTATCTATCAAAACCTCACAGTTTTCACAAACACTATAAACCAGTTATAAAACCCAGACCTTATTTATTAGGGAACAAGAAACACGATGAAGCAAAACCATAACTTTAATGAAACGGTATTCTGATAAGTTGTTATGGTCGATTGAAAATGTCAGATCAAAGTTTGCTCTGTACTAATAACCGACAAAATGGAGCTGTTACACAAAGTATGAGATGTATGCCGATCGCTTTATTCTTAGATAATAAGCGACCTACAGAGTTTCTTTTACTACATGTCCAAAAATATTTAACAGTTGAAAACTCTTTGATAATTCCTAACTTGATTTTTTGAAAACAGTTACTTAAAATTACAGGGATGCTTATTTCGAAGACTGGTATACCGATAGGATTTAGACTATGGACTATACATTTCAAAGTGCTTCATTATATCTGATATAATTTAGAAAATAAATAAAGCTTTTCTACATATTTTTTTTCCTAAAATGTGAAAG
The DNA here is from genome assembly GCA_944470395.2 of Schistosoma turkestanicum. Classification (NCBI taxonomy): domain Eukaryota; kingdom Metazoa; phylum Platyhelminthes; class Trematoda; order Strigeidida; family Schistosomatidae; genus Schistosoma; species Schistosoma turkestanicum. The sequence goes on from OX103971.1 coordinate 48,699,173, forward strand.
CTTTTGATATTGTTTATGCAACTGTATAAACGATATAGAACAATGCATTTAGGTAATTTCTAATCTTCAATGCTCAGTTGGATGCTATCTAAATGTGTATCAAGTATAAAAATTTCAAAACATAACTACCTTCTCTGTTCTAATCAGATGTACGTTTACTGATCACATGAAATAGAGAAATACAAATGAGTTAGTATGGTTTACTAAAAATCTGATCCTCGAATTGTTCTACGCATTCAAGAATATTCCTACAAATTCTACCATTTCTATGATGCCGAACATCACATAAATATACATTACTTCAACTAGTGCTAGGAGGGGTACAATAGATGGTTGGTGGTACAGTTTACTTACTTATTTAATAATAGTGCAAACACTAATGTAATCACTTTAAGAATGATACTCATTTGGCGAAAGCACGCTGTCATTTACTATATACATTGTATCAAGGGTTTAGAACTAACGACAGTCATGTATTTACTAGTCATTGATCTTAACAGATAATTCTTGCAATTACAACGAGAAGCCATATTTAAGGTAAGACAGTTATCAAGAGACAACAATCCAACGATGATCGCAGAATATTGTTAATCATTTGAAGTGGTAAATGTGAGTCAGTGGATATCAACTTAATCATCTAAAAGTTAATCACTCTCTGTGAAACCTGAAAGTCTTGTTTTTGATCCCTGGTCCTGTCATAGATGTTCGTTGTTGAACAGTCCCTTGATTGAACGTTCTTGATTTGTAATGTTTGTGATGTGTCGTATGATGCTGAGCTATGACCTTCAACTAAGCAAACAAAAATGGACTTTCCTATGTGTAATGTACTTCGTAGTTAACATTACTTTGTAAATGTTCGATTTCGAATATGAACACTGTGAGTGGACTAATAGTGTTGTGTTAAGTGAAAATTATCTGGTTCATAATCTGATTCTGTATTTTTGTCGCGAATGATGTATTCAGTAAAATGTGACTCAAGTTTTTACAATAAGTATGTATCAAGTCTTATGATCGTATAATCTGATGTCTAGGTCATTTCATCGTATTATAGTATAGTAGTATATCGTGGTAACTGGGAAAACTGTTTAACTGGTCATTAGCTGATCCAACTACAATTAATCTGTGACGTAAACTATATCATTATATAATTCTATTTTTCTCTTATTTCTTTTGCCTATCTAATTTTTTCACATGTCAATAGGTAGCATATGTAAATATATACTTAATAATTATTAGATAATCGGTTTGTATTACTATTACATAATTATAGTTCCTTTTTGTTAGTTTTAAATAAATGTGTACTGACGCATAAAAGCGATGTCAGTATTTGTATGAAAATTATTTCGTTCTGAGTTCTCTGTTGTTCTGTAACCATAGGTTATTGATTAGTCTACATCAGGATAAGATGGAGAATCATATGGAGGAGGATCAACAGTTTTGTAGTGTATGTTTAAAATAATCGTTTCAACTATGAGGTTTTTTTACAACTTTGAATGAAGGTGGTTTTTTAGATGAGTTTAAATTTTAGATATTGTGTTTCAGTAGTACATAGGTTATAATACTAGATAATATGAATGATTCATTGTGAGATTAGAGAGTATTAAATATGGAGTTTATTGAATGACACAAAATATAAATTTCTTAAGATGTTTAATTGTACTTTGGTGTACTCTTGTCTCCCCAACGCTTAAAACAATGATAAGCGTTGTTCAGCTCGTCCAATGGTGTTTACACTTTGGTAGAAAAAATCTGTCATCTTCAATGTTACATATATTACCACCGCAGTCACATCATTTAATATATCTGCATCGAACAGCGAAGTAGAGAATATTTTTTGAGGGAGGTTTGTTGGTGTTGATTTCCAGTGGAATAAGAGGTTGCCAGATATTTAATAGTTTATGAGAATTACACTCGTCATCATTTATTATCTGAGGAAGACAACTAAAAGCGTATGACTTTTATATGAAATACGTAAATAGTATGAAAGAATTTCGACAGTGTCCGATATCATCTGCACGAAGGTATGTTCCACTAGATATCCTCTGTGTAATAAATTAGGCTAGCTATTCGTCTTGGATGTCGAGCCATTACTTTATGTTTAGTGAATAGATTGTTTACAGTGACCAGATGGTTACTGACTCATAACCATGATTTGTTATGTATTGCTCCTGAAATAGATCCATGGTTCCTTGGTTTTACGGAAGGGCACTTGCCATTTACTGCTGTGTGGACCAGGAGACTTTGTTTACGAAACGTACGGAAAACTAATCGCAGCACCGGGTGTCTGCAGTTTAAATTTCTGTGCTTAAACAGTAAAAGTCTCCATGATTGTTTATTCGGTCACATAATTTTGACTTAAAGCATAATTTCCGGCGCTTTGGAGCACATACCATCCAACTAGGAGGAGGAGTCTAGATGTTACGTAAAGTAGATAGCGGACACTATAGCTGTTTCTTCTACAAATGAGGTCAGAAGAACATAGCATACCGTTTACGGATATTGTGGAAAGTGATAGCACCTATAAAAGTTATAAGCTAGAAATTGCACTCCATGGCATTAGATGAGTTTATGAAGCTTATACTGCTGGACTTTGGATTTAAAACTTAAGAGATATCAGTTCAAATAGGAAAGTTTTAAACGCTTTCTCGTTATCTTGAGAACAACCTATTGTTGATGAATGAAAAATGAACTATAACATTTAGCCCACATGCTTATGTACTTTTTCAGAGTAACATCAACTTCGTTGAGGTCGTGACCTTTAAAGCTATTTCATTTTGGATTGAGGTTAAAAATATCGACATTGTAATGAATACTGCTCAACCGTATAGTAAATTAGCCTTATGGTTTTGATTACTCATAAGTATAGATTTTTATTTAATGGAATTGCAAAATAATGGCATCTGCATTTTGCTCATAAACCTAAGATTATCGATGCTTAGCATTATTCATTTGACATTTATTGTAACATTGTGGCACATATGTGACTGTATTATGTTCACTGAATTATGATATACCACAGTGAACGTTCATCACATTACTGAATTTACATTATTTTGCAAAATATTCAGACTTTTATGAACTAGATTTCGGCAAATCAATTAAATTCGGGATAGTGATTATAAACGGTTCAATCTTTGTACCAAATAAATATACTTCCTTATATATGATTATGCACATTAATGATAACATTGATGTCAACTTTAGTACCAGCGACGATGAGTTTTACTCAATAAACGTCCTTCACTTAAACTTTTTTACGAAGTCTGTTTCATTTAGAGCATAAAGTAGATGAATCTAACCTGCTTAGTACTTTATATAAAATCCGCTATTGTTAATTTCACACAAAGTAGTTGATAAATCATTAACAATAATGCTTGTATACAAGTTGACTTATTTAATATTTATAAGAGGAAAATTCTTAGCGTCATCTAACTTTTAATTCCTCTACAGCTTGGTCAGATTTTAACAACATATCGTTATATGCTGTTGGCATATACTTATCAGTAAGTAGGGTTTATTTAATAATACAGACTATTTGAACCGTATAATGTGTACTTGAGCTTACCTGATTACTATATATTATATCTTAGAGATGGAACTTTGATGACTTATTGAAAAATAGATGATTCTATAATCTGAAAAATTTATATTGGGGAGTTATTAATCAAGTTATAAATCAATCTAAATAAAACATTTTTTTCACTTTACTCATATAGAAACGTACGTTAGTATTGAAAATACAATACTTTTCATGGTTTTCGTTAAGAAATGGTATTCCACAACTAAAGCAGTTATTCATATGTTTTTAAGATAACAGTAAAGGTTAACTTTACTTTCAGACACGAACTTCATTTAATTGATCAGTTATAAAATAACCGCCTACTCCAATAATATAACAGACATCCTTTGTTTAACTATAGTTGCTTGTTACCGTACCTACGATTATGTAAAGGTATGAAAAATTTTTTTAAGAATAGTTTTCGGAAAATTATTTTTCATGTTCAGTTGCAAAACTAAGGTAATTTTTGGTTCACACAGAATAGTGATGTCCGTAATGCTGAAAATCTTAATCTTACATTCAATTTCATTTTAACTCGATAACTAAATCACATGATTTAAAAAATATTGGTCATTTCCTTCTACTTTTCTATATGTTCAGTTACTTTGACAGAAAATCCATTGGAAAAACGATCCCAGTTTTTTCATTAAGTCATCCATTTAAAAATAACCGTAGATGGTATTAAGTCGATAATTTTTAACTTAAATTGCTTAAATTTGCTATTACTTCATTTATCAGTGATAAATTCTGTCACAAAATCATTGTATCCGACTATTTACAATGTTACACACTTATTTTACTTTTTCACTGTTAGATGTTAAGTCCTTATTGAGCTTAATTAATCAATTTTTTTCAAAATCTAATCACCCTTGATAAAACAGTAAATACATATGTGAAAGAAATTATGTGAGATAAACAAAAAAGGAAGCACACACACAACCAATCCAATAAACCCCAAATAGCTAGCGAAGGGGCAGAAAATTCCAAACACCTGTAACATTCCCGTTGACAGTTGTTCAGCTGAATTCAGTCAACAATTCATTTCAAATATTTACATCGTAATTATATTTTTGCACTGATATCTTTTTTTATCTGTTGCCATGATATGAAAGAACACAAAGTAACTTACATAGTCAATAATCTCCTCTAATTCCATTGATTTTATCTTTATTTACAACTGTACAATGAAGTGTGTATGTGTGTGTCTATGTCTGTGTGTATTCACAAACATCATAAGTGTACACAAATGTTTGTCATTTCTAATTGTGGCCGAGATTTAAATTCATTTCAATAAGTTTAAATTTCCTTTTTTTGCCAAAACATTTTATTGAACCAAAGAATGAAATGAGTACAACTTGACGAAAGAGCAAGAACTTACTTCCGAATTGTTTATAAAATCATCAGGGCTTTGGTCTTTTTTTTTGTTCGTTTCATTTTTCATCAGAGTAAGTGAAACAACAAAGAGAAAAACGCTCATAAAAGAAACAAAAATCAGTGTATTGTGATCGCGAGTATCTTCTTCTTCTTCTTGTTATTGTTATTGTTATTATTATTGCTATTGTGTGTTTTTTTTCGTTGTTGTTGTTAGAGAATAATAAAACTAAGTGGAGTCGTTTATTTTCTTTTTAGAAACAAAAAGAAAAAGAGAGTCATTTAAGTGGATAGGAAAAGTTAATTTCAATTTATGCTGAATAAGTTTTATGTATAAATTGTTCAATTGTTTTAAATTATTCTGTTTTTCTTTTTTTAAAGATGGTATATATATATATATATATATATATATTGTAGGATAGAGTTCTAAATTTTAGTAATTAATTTAAATATTATGTTATTTCTTTTGTTTATTTCACAATTATATATATATATATATATATATATATATATATATTTGTAAAAGAAATCCTCATTTTACTGGCATTCATTTTACACTCTCAATCTGTATAACCGAATAAGAATATTTATGTATACAATCTGTTCATATAATATGTAGTATTAAGTTATATATATACCTTCTCAAGTTCACCTTTAAACTTTATGTATAAGACAGGCAGTAATTTTGAATAGGTTAAGTGGGATTTGAATCTATAGAAAAGTAATTATACCTCTTATCAGTTTGCAATGTCTTGTAGAATAATAAATCAATTGTATGTTTTATGTTGGGTGAACAGTGGTAGGACAGTGTGGTGATTAATGTTCTGTTTCAGTCATTGATTACTTCATGAAACAAAGTGATTTTGAAAAAATTCCAAATAATTGCAAGACATGAAATTGAGGTTACAAAATTGTAATCGAATAAAGAGAAAATTACAGGATCTGAAAAATGTTAGATTGCAGTGATTTATTCTTCAGTTTAACTCATTTGCTGTTTTTACAAGTTATCAAAATTTTCAGTTCTTTTGTCATTTATTAAAGCTATTGTGTGTGACACATTATAATTACGATTATACAATTAGAAAACTACTTGTTACTGCTATTTAAACACTTGAATATTTTGGATTAAGGATGTGTGATTTCTTAGTTATTAGTATAGCACTGAGATATGATATTGCCACTGAAGCAAATTAGCTCCCTCCTTTGTCCTTTTTCTTCACAAGTCGCAGCCAGTCATTTACAACTTAGAACTTCGTACGTAAGTACATCAGTTCAGGTCGCCATACCACATTAGCACAGAGACGAAATTGTCAGTTCAAATCACGTAGTGGTGGAGATATTACAAGTGTTAGCGGTAATGAATAAGATTAAGGCTCGAAGATACTATTCAAGATGTATAGTTCAGTGAGAAAATTTTAGAAAGAGAAAGACAAAGGTGATGAGTAATTCTAAAGATTAGAATTTGAGAGAAGACAAAGCGTGAATACACCTGCGTCATCGTGAATGTTTTTGAGCCACGTCATTCATTGTCTGTATCCATCGGTTTCTATCTTCTCGCAAACCCGGAACAGGTAGACTACATCTACCAACATGACTCAGTCTATTTGTTAATGAATTCTGGGATTTTGCAATGTTTTAGTTTGACCGCCCCTAGCTTTCTTCCAACCTACTCCTGCACCACAAAACATTGCTCCATAAGTGGCAGCATTAAGATTAAGCTATTCAATTTTCAACTTGTAGGTAGTAAATTAAAACAATCTGTCTATTGACTACTACTTGCGTTTAGACAAAGTGTGACTTATAAAGTTGCACATGAACATTTTATTATGAATAAATAAGAATTAGTCAGAGCTGCTGAGTACTTTGCATCTACTATTCATTAAAGTATCAAATTAGGGTCTCCTAACCTTGTACTAACCAAAACGATTGTGATTTTGAAAGTCGGATCAAAATTTATTTTGTGCGTTTCAGTTCGAATGAGCTATGCATTAAAATATCATAACAAATTGAGGTTTTCTGTCATTTCCATCTAGAAATTATTAACTCTCTTCTCTTACTAATCTGGAAACATTTTTAATATACTTCTTAAGCAATTCAAATTTGACCATTTATTTTATTAATTCTTAAAGGTAAATCAGCTGGCATTCATTCACTGAAATTATACTCAAAGAAAGTTTTTAGCGAGCGCTAGAATGTGCTGTAAAATTTATGAAATACATATTTTGACTGATTTTCTTAAGTTTTTCGGACAAAAATAATTGAAAATGCAACATCTGTAACATCTACACTTGAACAGAAAAAGTAATTAAACAACAATCTGATTTTATAAAACATTTTTTTCCACTAGAAAGCAATCAATCATTATTTAATTTAACACTATTTTTTTCTATTGGATTTTACATTAAAATAATTGCAGTTCAGAAATCGGTAGTAATCATTTTGTCTAGCATTCGTAATGTAAATGAAAATGGGTTTTTTTCCCAGCTTTCTAGCTTTTAAACTTCGAGATGTTTTTTTAGGCTTGTTGTACATACCATAGTTGGAATGTACTTTGTACAATTTGGTTCGACTAAGTCTTATTCACAAATGCCATTTAAATAAATTAATGATTGCTTTATTTGAAAAAAATGTCGAAAATAAGTTATATTCTGATTAAATCAGTTGCAAGTGAAATTCCTTAAATAAATGTTTATAACCATATAATTTTTCAAAATTTAATAAGATATATATAATTTTTTCTAAAAGACTACACTGTATAACTTGGTCTAAAATGTTGAACAGTTCATCTGGTCATTCAATAAAGGTTTTACAGATAACTGACATTTTCTTCATTTCGTACAACAACAATAACAATCGTTTTTACTCTTTTGTTGACCAATATTTCAGATAGTTAGTGTTTTTATTAAATTTTCGAATGCTTAGAAATGAAAGCAAAACAAATCACCTACAAATTATTCGTGAATATGTCACTGAATAATTTCCTGTTTTCTTATTGCACAAACTATTGACTGTTTGACAAGTTTGTAGCATAAAAATGATTAACAAAATATACAATGTAGTTTTTATGCTTTACGAACAATCGTATTGTCATTGAGTAACAATAATAAATACGATAATTAAAGTATGTCAGTAGTCAATGTTTCTAGTTGTGTGATTTTAAAACTTATCACCTAACAATTTATTGATAGTTGTTTGTTCAAATGATATTTTAAAAATGAAAACTAATTTAGTTTCTGTCATTTTTTTTAAAAAAAAGCAACAGCATTCAATGTATTATTTCATAGCTATAAGCTGGATTCTATTTTCCATACGGTATCGATACTTTGGGTTGGTTGGACTGATATGGACTATGGTAATAAGGTATCATATACTAAACCTGTGGATTTAATATGATTATTGTAGGTCCTCGATTAGTTCAAGGTCTTCTTCTTATCAATTACTAATCAGTATCGCTTGTATAACTAAGTATGACAATCTAATGTAAATTTTTTAATAATATATTTAGGATGCCAGATGTAATATGTTTCTTAGTGTGATTGAATGATGTTGTGTTGAAATTTCAATGGTTATTGTATTGGCAATAATAATCTTCAATGTGCATTGTATGCTTTCAATTGTGGGCTTCACATACATTCTTTTTAAATCGATATTGAATATTTGTATACAGTGAGAAGAATATGATTGTCAGTTTTTTTATTAATTTAAACAGAAGGAATGTTATTTAGCAGAAAAAAAGTTGTTTCTTGTATTGTGTTATCACTTAAACTTTTACATTGAAATAGATTAGCTCTTAAAAGTGCACTTCTTCATAAAACAAGATCTTTTCTTTTCGTTTTTTTTTCTGTGGAAATTTCATCCTTCAGTTAATTTACTTTATGAAGTGATATTTTATATTCTACTGTAATTTACACCTGACCCGTTTTTTCTTTTTTTCTTGAAACAACAGAAAATAAGCATAATTGATCACATTTATTTTTCTCAGTTAAGAGAAATAAAACATGAACTTTGTAAAGAGAGAAAATTTAAGTTTTTTTTCTAAAGATAGATACATAGAATTTTATTGTATGGCAATGAATTCTAGAAGAACCTATGTAAACTGATCAAATTATGCTCATTCAATTAACATTTCACTTTTGGTTGTATTAAATAGGTGTATCAAGAGCTTATTGACCTCATTTTCTAGCTTCTAATTCGTTTATTTTTTTGAGATGCTTCTTTCGTTTGTCAGTATAAATGATTCTATCTCATTGTGCTGTATTTTTTATTGATGAACCTGTAGTGTCATAATACTACCATATAATAGTTGATAATCATCAACATCTACACTCTTGAGGTTTTATTTCAAAATAATGAGGTTGGCATATAAAATATGTAGTTTTGGCAGGGCAGAGAGTCATTTTGCATTATCCGAATATACTTAAATGTTAATCATCTACTCGCTTACTTTTTATTCTACCTAGTAGCATTATTATCGTAAAGGATTTTCAAATAGAGTAAACTTGTGAAGCCTGGTAAAAGCAAACATTTGATACTGCTTCAAGATAATAAAAGTAGTAACCTATTTTTATGGGCGTTGTGTATTATTTTCGTCAAATGAAGAACTACGATTTGATTAGGATTGCAGAGAAAATCGCGTTCCTAATTTCATTTCCGGTTCAAGCATTTTCTTATACCTGTCAACTAGTGAAGTCTGCAGAAAATTTGTGTACATTTGTGATTCACGTAATAAAAGTGATCTTGATCCCATTAAAATACTAATTCAAATAAGCAATTTTGTAGGGTGCTTTTATAAAAATAACATACAGCTGTGATTGCACTACGTTTACAGCGTAAATTATGAATACGATATTTCAGTATGTTTGTTTTATTGAAAATATGAATCGATCAATGTTTGAACACCATTAGAAAGTAGGAAACACCCTGAGGCCCTCTTTTCCTAGTATGGAACTCATCAGCACGACTTCTGGCCACGGGAATCGAACCCAGAAGCATCGGTCTTACGCCCGAACGCTTTGTGAATAAAAAAGAGTATGTCATATTCAAAGACTGTTTTCAGATATCTCATCAAGTAATAATTTCATCAAATTAAAAATTACCCTTTGTTTATAGGTCTCTACAGGATGTAAGAAGGAAACTATTTGACTTATGACTATCTTATTAATGTTATTATATAGGATTTAGTGTACATGATGAATTGAGGAACGTTTTCTCTGATTAACTAATAACGATTTTCTATTACAAGTAATTGATTTACACTGACCAAACACATTACATACTTAGAAACATACACAGCTATATACAATTTGAAAAAAAACCTACAAAGGAAATGACAGTAGTTTTAAACTTAGTTTATTCAACAGTAGCAGATTGTAGCTTTATGTAAATATGTCCGTTTTTATTGATTCTTCAATAAACTGATTTTGAATAAACTATGATTTCATTTTCTCTTTTTATAAATGTTTTGGGAATAAGAGTGTTGTAACTAATAAAATTAACCTATTTTACGACATTGATCCTTTATTGCTAAAAGATGAAATTGTATTTAGTCTTAACAATTGACAAATCATATTTGATTAGCCTAGACTGAAATCGTTGACTGCTTTTTTAGAATGTTATTTTCTGCTAATTCAGATAAAAATACTCTTATAATGATTTGGTTTAGGTGGCTATTGCAAATACATTTTATTCGCTATTCAGTTTATACATGATTATTTAGTCAATTGATAGAATAATCAATTTACATTTATTTCCTTGAAGTTATCAACGATTTTGTGTCTTCCAGTGTTGTCGAGTGAATTTCTCACTCATTGACAACTATTAAATCAGTTAGTTCTGTTAGACTTGCCTGTGAATGATGAGTGTTACAGGTTTTATTGCCTTCGTTGATTCTTGCAATTCAATTAACGATTTCGTTTCATTGGCCTCTTATTGTCTCTGATTGCTATATATACATAATAATCGATTCATATATCTAGTCTAATTCAGTAGGCTGACTGATAGTTGATACATCTGAATACTATGCTTCCAGTGTTTCTTGGACATTTTTCGAATTTTCATGATCTATAACTTCAGTGTTTACTGAATTGAATTTATATCTACCAATGTTTATATTTATTGTTCTCAGTGATAACATATTGTGAAGTTTTACTGACTGGTTTTGTTTGTATCTCCAGAAGTGAAGTGACCGACGACATTGTCCAGTATAGTATTTATCTTAGTTGGCACCATTCAGTTTATATATGACATAAGGTTTGTCTTTTTCTGTTGTTGTGTGATTAAGTGCACCTAAAATGGCATGAAATGATTCTGTTAGCTTAAGATTTTGAGTGACATTGACCATTCTCCCCCCAGCAAATGGTTTTTAAATCCTGCCGGTGATTCCTGAGATGTTTTCCACTTTTAGTAGGATTGGTTTTTTCTTTTCATACTATTTAAGATTTATTCAGTGATATTGAGTCTATTCACCAGAGACATTTTTATGAATGGCTTTTTATTGACGAAGAAATAAAACAACGACAACAACAACTGGCTGATCATATTTAGAAAAATATACAGTGAAACACTCAATTGACAAATGGAGTGACCAGATATATTTTGTTAAAGCTCAAATTGAAGTTAATTATGCATAATAACAATTCAATTTTTTTCTCAGAGGAAAAACAGAATTATCAGACATTAAGAAAACATTATAAAAAAAATTAGCAAACAATAAAATGAACAGAGACCGTAATTAACCGTTTAAACTAGATAAAAAACTAAACATTGAACTTTCAATGTTTTAACTCATAATCAATAGAACAGTTCTCTTAGGAATTGCACTTTTTTGATGTTCTTGTTAATAAATTGGTCGATGGATACGTTTCAAAAGCGTTTGCTACAATTTCTACCTATAAAGAGGATAATCGGTTGCTTGTGTAAGAGTCATATAACTGATACATAAACTAATACATAGCGATATTAATTACTAAGTGATAATGGCTTCATTAAGTCTTCATTTGAATTATTGCTTATCAAGGTTATGAATTAGCTAGTCTTTGTGGTTTAATATATTTATCCTTTTTGTTTATTAAAGTTGCATACAACTGAGTTACAGTTTGTTCAGCAATTCAGTTTACCTTATTATTCAATCTAAGAAGAAATATAAACCTACTTATTTAATATTTAGCTGTTGAAGCTGAATAATAATCAACCGACGCTACCTAAAGTCATGTTGAGTAAAAAATGCATTTCCTTCTTGTTTATTTGTTTACGTTTCAATGTTATCAGATCAAGAGTCAGTTATTACACTATTTATGAGTGATAAATTAGTGATAATATCTCAGTTGACGCTTGTTAAGTTTACTTGACGAGCTCAGGAGTGATATCTTTTCATTAATCAAACTACACTGAAAGTATCAGTTCCTTTGTGGTTCTACATACAATTTGCTGATGAGTTCTAAGCACTATGAAACAGCAATCATTGGATTTTCGAGGATATATTATTGAAAAACAATATAAGCTCCAAATATTTGTTCATTTCACTAAATTGCAGAATTGCACTAAACTTTCAATAAGAACAAACATTAATGAATAACTTGTCAACAACTATAAACCGACTTCCTTCTGAATAACAATTATTAACAACTTCTATACACAAAACTCTTATCTATATTCAATCACAAACGATGATGCACAGTAAATATTTCACGTGTTTTTTTAAAAAAATCCTCTAAAATTGTCCAGAAATCCCTTAAAAAAAGAATATTTAACAATAGATAATCCTAATAATTAATAAATCTTTTCTACAGTATTGATCCACTTTTTTGTCACTGTTCACTTGTTACAATTTACTGACTAACATATATATATACATATATATATATATATATATATATATATATTCTATTACTTTACTTTCATTATTTCATTGATCAATACTTGTATGATTATGATCGATGTTATTAGAAAATACATTTATCTAATTTAATTTATTCTAATCTATAATTATTTTTGATTGGATTTTTTGTTTTAAAGGATTTTAGTTGTTTTATTTAATATTTAAATAGTGTTTATCAATAACTAGAATTATCAGTATAAAAAGTAATCAAGTAATCATTCTGTTTTAGTAAAATAATCATTGGACTATCAATACTGGTGTGTATATGTTGGTTCTTTCTTTATTTGACAAGAATAACCATAATTAAAGTAAATCTATACTGTCGAGTATTCTGCTTTCTTTATATATATATATATATATATATATATATACAGCGCTAAATATATGCATACATACGCACACCTTTGACAATTTTTACACTGTTACTAGTTTATACTAGTTTGTTCAATGATTTATTTATTTTCCCTTAATATAATCATAAATAAAACACAAAACAGTTATTACAATTATTAGATTACTGATTGTTTATTTATTTCAAAAAAACAAAAAACCCAATTTAAGCAATTTCATGACATAGAAATATATAAATTATAAATTCGCAAGACATTTCATCTCAGTAAATTGTTCATACTTTTATTTCATTCATTTTGTGATTGTAGTTTCAGATAAAATTACAATTATTGATTTTCTAATTAGAAATGTTACACATGACAGTAGTATAATACTCTTGCTTTAGCTGATAATATGGAATCGAAACAACTAAACTATAATGACTATTAATTTGTCTTTTAACGTAACCATGAATACAATAGACAAATAAAGTAGATTCGATTCTATTAGGTTTATTTTCCGGCTGATTCCTTAAGAGGACTTTCATGATCACTCTGTCAAAGGAAGTTGTTTCGCAAATTTTATGCTTATTGTTTTCTCATGAGGAATATATATTTAAAAATTAATACTATCCAATATTCACAGTAATATAATGTAAAGTTCCATTTGCCAGTGTCGATCATTTATTTCTATTAAGAACATACAATGTACACAGTTGCTATAATAGAGTGAAGTTGAATGGTTTTTCATCGACTCTAGTTTACAGATGTTTCATAAATTTCTAATTGTAAGCACTTTTATGCCCTATACCTATTCCTGATCATGAAATCAGAGTTTAAACGAGTAGGTTTTGAATATGCATCATTGAGTCCGATACAACCTATACGCCTCAGAATGTGTTTTCAGTGATTTGAAAAGTGTATCTGTATAATATAAGTTATTGGTTGTTATGCCGCGAGACAAGAACACTTCGATTCAATAAAAATTTTGGTAGTTTTTCCCTTAATAATATAATTTGTAAATGTTCGGAAAAAGTAGATATTTTCACATTTGAATAAACTTTTGTCACAGTTTGTTATTTTTCTTGAAAACAATGAGGTTTTGGTCGATAATTACAAACTTCTGAATTATAGAATGTCATTTATGATTTGAATGTCAAGAAGACCACATCTTGAATAGTTCATAATATTTGTGTCACATTCACTAAAATAATAATGATGACATAAATATCATTACTTACAGTATTTTGTTTGTTATTGTGTGTTGTTAATAAATGGTATACTTTCAAATGTCTATTAATTTGAATTCTGATCACATCATGATGCGATTTCTCAAATAGTAAGCTAAATAGTACGTTTATTATGCAAATAATTTCTATAACAAGCTAGTAATAATATAGTAATATTACAGTTATTTTATTAAGCTGTATCAGCTTTTTCGTGACCAGTTATAAGTTAGTTGAAATGATACACTGTTTTGTTTCAGATTGTATTGACTTGTATTTACTGTGAAACTATTTCCAGCTTTGTATTTCTTTAAAATTTTGACTAAAAATACTTCAAATGTTCATCATTAAAGTGACATTTTCATGTTATAAATTTCACTTCTGTTTCATTGGTATAGGCTGATGTCACTTGATTGTATCTTGTTTTTTCATTACAAATTACCTTTTATATTTTTAAACATATAACATCGTTATAATTTTGAAGCATAACAATTGAATACAAAAATATGATTCCTTAATTGTCTTGTTGAAAATCTTTATGTATTTTCACCGATTTAAAACCTACCACTATGACTCCACTAGCTAGTAAATCACTGTCAAAATAAATGCGCCTATTGTATAAATTGTTGTCCCTAGGTTTCCCAAGATTTAAAACGATAATAGATAGTTTATGTTTGTTGACAATATAAGCATAATGGTTGTTTATTTTTTTCTCTGTTTTGTTCATTGTTACCAACTTTACTATTTACAAACAAACATATTTACATACCGAATTGAACAAGCAGTACACTGAAATTATGTTGTAAACGTTGTAACATCATGCTTTATCATTGCATTATCTTTCCTGTTGATCCAGATTTCCTTTTTTTCTCTTCATATAAATACCAGAACCTTATACATGTGAATAATGCATAATTTGTTGTAAATTTCAAAAAACATATTTTTTTCAGGTTAACATCAATCGGAATTTTCTTCATTTCTGGAACAAAAAGAAATATGTGAATAAAATAGAACACAACATTGTAACTGAATTACTGATAATAATAATAGTCCTATTTATATTGATTGATAATATATGTATAGTAAATGTTATGCGGTGGATTTTATTTAGTTAACCTTAAAAATTGTCATTGAATATTTTTATGAATCACAGATGAATGATCTGTTTAATTTACGTTTTTAGAAAATGACAATGGTATTTACATTTCGACATTATTATCCATTATCCAACAAATTGATTTTATTCTCTTCTTTTTTTTATCAAACAAATGTCTTCGTGTAACAGCGGGTATTTTAATCAAATAATATAAAATCTTTATTATTTTTTGAAAATGCTTATCTATTAATCAATCATGTTGTTGTTCATTCAAAGTAATAAATAGGTAACCTGTTAAATGTTATGTACTGAAAGTTACTTCAAACATCTATTCAAATCAATAGTTGAACAGCTTACAATCGATTAATATTTAACAAATTAAAAAATAGGAATGATAGATGCTTTAAAGCAAATTATTTAGACCGACTATTTCAATAAAATATTATTAGTTAAGAGATGACAATGTGAAAAAAGGGAAATATTTTTGATTTTGTTTTTAAGGTTTAAAAATACTCGCATTGGAATCGACAAATTTTAATTAAAATTTCAGTTTTCAATGGTTGGTTAGGTAAGATCAATGCTCAATTTAACTGTAAATACCAAACTACTAGTCAATATGTTTGATTTCAATGAAAGAAAATCATTTCTTGTCTTTGAAGCATATCCCGTTTTTATTATGATTTCCCATTGATTTGCAGTATTTATTAGTTTAATAATTTTGGTGATTGATTAATTTGAAATTCCATCTGAAGTGAATTTGTATGATATGACATACAATACGGAATACTAGATTGAGAAGATAATTTAAATAAAAAAAACATTGTCAACACAATTTTAATTAAATATTGATTATTTCAAAGTCAGTCCATGGGATACCATGTTTTCTTAATTGAATATTTTTGCAGAATGAAAATTATGATCACTGAAAATTGCAAATTCTTTATTCGACCGTTACTCTGCTGGAGGTCACTATATTTAACTAAAACTAAACACTAGAATGCTAGGCAACTGTTCAATAATTTTGTGACGTCGTGCTGATGTTGAATAACATTATTGCTTAGTTATTCGTTTAAATTTTATAAGCAATAAAATTTCATTTGTTTTCTTACCCATAGAACAGTCATACATAATTCAATCATAGTTGAATATCCTAAAATTTTTAAATAGGATTGAAACTTTCAACTGATATTATTTTAAATATTTCGTCAGAACATATCCTCTATGTACGCAAAATGAACAAACACTTTCCCAATTTGGGATTTTGAGAAAATAAATGTACTACTACCTTACCGTTTCTTAAATGTATGGAAGCAAATTGTTCTTTTTATATTCATTTGTTCAAAGTATGAAAGACCTGTTATTATTAGTTCATGTAGTCAATGATGTATCATTTGAGTTAAAGTTAATGCTTTTAATCGAAAAAAATGGGAAGAAACAATTAAGCTGCAATAAAAAAAGAATCTTAAATCAGTGAAATACATCTCTTCCAATATTTTCAACGATTTTTTTTCTGCTTGATATGAAGTTCTAATCTTATTTGGTTGTAACAAATAGTTCAGTTTTAAACTCAATAGTAACCAATTACTTATAGTGTGTAATTTTTCCGCGATTCTTGATATAACATTAATGAAGTACATAAGATAATAAATAACGAGATTTAAGTGTGTATTATTGTATCAGTTCAAATAAAATAAGACAATCAAACTAGTTAAGTATCAGAAATTTATCAGTCTCATAACCAATCCATTTTTGGATTCCAATGATAAAATTTTATACTATCTTTTTTTCTTATAGTAAGAATCTCTTTCATTTTGTAAGGATAATTACAAAATTTTTCATATATAGTAATTAACTATTTCCGATAATAATTTTTCAAAAAAATAAAAATAAAATAATCAATCATAACTCGAACAAATTGACCTATTTTATTATCTATCAGCTAGAATAATTTTCTACTGGGTTGAGTTATAATTGAATACTTTCTCTAATGCTTGTATAAATTGTAACTTTTAATCTGTGTATAGTTTAAAAAAAATCTAGCTTCACTAAGTTGCACGGGGTCATGCAAAATGATACATTAATTATTAAACAATTTTTGTCTCCTTTTGACTTATTTTTTTATCTAACAACACTAATTTTAAACGATTATCTTTCACAGTCGATAATCTACGTCTTACATAGTATTATTCGTTTTCAAGTATTTATTATAAATGGAATGTATATCATTATTTTAATGGATTACAGATATGATTATTTGATATAATTGATATTATTAACTAAAGCGTATGCGCTTTGTCGCGGCATAGCAGTGCATTCTTATTAAATTTGAAGGAATGCTATAGACCAAAAACAAAATCTATTAGCCACTAAATAATATCTGATACCGATCATTACTTGTTTTATCTGATAAGAATGTAAAGTAAGCTACAGACGTTGTTTAGTAGTAGACTACTTATCTGATTGTAATTAAATCCCAACCACTTTGAATCAGTTTAACACTAGTGGTGTGTCTCTTTGTTTAGCTGATAACGATTGAATTTAGTGGTTTACGTAGATCGTTCAAAAAATAATGAGACTTGTTTCCACAAAGTCTAGACTGATTTTAATGACACAGTTCGACCAATCTTCATACTAAGACTTTAACTTTGATGATTTATTTTTGTTCTTGTAACGGAAAAACTGTCGCTGATAGATGCTTTTGTATGTATTGATTTGATGGTAAAACTGCATATGACGACTTAACAATTTTACAGCCTTGCTTACTGTGGTGTTGATTCTGACCAATGTAAACATACGTAACTAAAAATATTGTCTCAATAATAAGTTTCTGGTTGGAATAAGAATAACGCACTGCGATTTCAGAATACTAGTTATGATGGAGTAACTTTGCGTATGTTATGACACGGTCTGTTTATTAACTTCTCGCTTTAAATGAATCATTACTTGAGCATTTTCTTAGTCACTGATCATGTTGTCTAGTGTGTTGAAGATTCTTATATATATATATATATATATATATATATATATATATATATATATATATATATATATATATATATATATATATATATATATACGCTTTTCCTATTATTTCTTGTGATATAAGTAGTGATAAAATTTTGTTAGATTTATTGAAACGCTATCATCAAATTATTCTTGTTAAGTTGATATTGAAAATTATGTTTGCTGATAAAAGTGTTGACCGAAAATAGACTGCGAATTACGTTTAAGTATATGTCAAAAAATGAGTCTTTTAACATAACCTAGAACTCACTTTTAGCTTACTCCACTGGTTTCAAGGTCATTATTTCAGCATATTTTAGACGAAGTTACAAATGGTGCAAATGAAAGGGAAGGCAATTGATTCCTGAACATAATGAAATTCGGCGGTTGAAAGCTTAAGATACCTGAAATATTTTTTTTAAAATTTCATTCGTACCATGTTGTTGATGATGAAAATATGCAAAGATACAAATCGGTTACAAATCCTCCCACTTCAAAAATAGACAGCAGTAAAAGCAAGTTATCTACTGTTGGATCGAACAAAAGATTGTGTATAGTAATTCTTTACTGCTGTTGGCTTTGAAAACACTTTCAGAGTTAGATTCCTATTCTTTCGAGAACATTTAAATTAACTGGTAACATCGATGTTTGCTGCCTTCTTACTAGTGATATCGAGATTTCATATTTTATGAAGCTTTTATGATGCTTTTATTAGCATCGCATAGTAAACTATTACTGAACTGTCTATTAGGTTTCTGTTTAAAACTGAAGTCAGTATTCTTTTTCCCAGTTCATTGGCTTAAACGTGATAAATCACATTTTATTTTCAAACATCTGGCCTTCTGTGACATTGTTTGTAAATTTTAGAAAAGTATCAATATCAATTTTACAATAACGTTTTTGATTATTACATGATACAAATATCAAGTTTTGTGTTATTTAAAGAGTGAATAAATGTAAGCTAATAAAATGATTCTACCTGCTTTCATTTTTTATAATCAATATGGTTCTTCATTCTATATTGTTTGCTTATTTTCTGCATCCTGAATAACTAAGTGCGTTGTTGTCGATCAGTCAATCAAAGGGTTTTTGAAGATTTAGCATATATAAATTAAAAGAATTAAATTCTATACTCAGAACTATATTCATCACCTCAAATTAAGTAATTTCAGTTGATTCGCTCATTCATTTAGTTTTATGATTTAAAAACTACCAAAATTTATTTAGAATTTTAATGATTCAAGGAATAGTAAACTGATATTCTGTTATTGTGTATAATGCGTTTTAAATAGACATAATGTTGAACAATCTGATCAATGAAAATGTTCCTATTGAATAATAAAAGAATGGCTTGTTTTTCGAAAATTGTGGCGGGCAATTTTTTTGAAATCACCAAATCCAGGCCTGGAATTAATCACAACAAACGCACATAAATACTAACGCAAACGTTAATCACATTATGCGAATTTATTTGTTTATTAAACTTCAGTTACAAATAATAATGCACGTCTTCATTACGTGCTCATGAATTGTAGCAGCTAATTTAATATCACAAACAATAAACTTATAAAAGAAGAGTAATCTTACTCTCTCTACGCATAAATTATATGTTTTTGCAAATAAGCGGAGGTTTTCGTCTAAAGCGATGACTGAAACATCATAGGTCAGCTTTGGTATTAGATAAATTCGAAGACAAATCATTACCATTCAGTGAATCGTCCGAGTTAATTGACTATTTTTTGTCATAAGTATTTAGCTTTTCTTTTATTACTCTAAGTTTACTTGGAACTATTGCTTTCTCGGTAGAATAGAATGATTTTTCAAAATTTTCCAAAAACGTGTATACAACAATTTTTAAATGTGTTCAGATTTGGGAATATCTTAACATAGAAATTGTTCATATGTTTTAAACTCCTAAATTATGAAATGACCACATACAAAGTTAAATTTACATAGAAGTAGAAAAATAGATAAGACAGAAAAAAAATCCTTGCATGCTGCTGTCCACTATTAGTATGACCAATTAGATAATTTTTGATGAAGTACATCCATTTTATCACATTTATACTTCAATGATAAAGTGTTGTGATAAGCCTTTATTTATGCTTTACTATTTGTAACATTCTCTTTGATTTATGCAAATAGTGCACTATAAATTGGAAAGGAATGTGTATGCTGCTGTCCATTTTAAACTATCTGGCCCATCTTATCAATACACATTTCATAAATTTATCAGAAAATTTTTGATGATCATATTATATTGAAATCATTCATAGCTGCATTACGCCTATATGATTTAATAAAGTATCGGTTTAGTTATCGATTCATATATATTGATCGGAAAAAATAAATTTCCTATCTGCTTCATTTCAAACTATTATTAGGGATTAACAACAGATTATTGTAACAAGTTAAGTGTTTTACAATTGTACTCATTTTTTATCTATAGTTGGATAGCTTGATTCGTAAATGTTTTCTACTCCGTTTTTTTCATTCTATATATATCGCTGAATAGAAACGGTCAAACAATTATATTGTTTTGCATATTTTAACAATAAATTATCAAATTGTTTACTCAGTAAAATGAAACATTTTCATAAGAATCGAAAAACAAGAATTACTTGTTATTATTTTTACGTATGATATTTCATAGTTTTGTTTTTGCCTATTGACAGAAAATCGTAAAGCAACTTGACAAATATTAGTGCACATTCGATGTCATTACAATCATTTCGTTATATATACTTTCATTTGCTAATATGTTTTAAAACTTCATAGTTCTATGTTACAAATTTAATTATGTACCATTTTTCGTAAGACTTTGATTGATAACATGTCAGAAAAATGTATGTTTCCCTTTTTTGGTTTTCCTGTGTTATTTTGTGTGTACATAAAGATGAATTTATGACTGATATTTTAAATTCGTCAGCAAATTAGTCAATTTGAACAAATGATTATTCTTATTCTGTTTATTTAGTTTAGAAGAAAAAACCTATGGTAATATATTATAAGACTTTTGAAGCTTTGGGTATTTTGAAGTTGGTTAGATGTCAATCAATTATTATTGTTTGTGAAAAAGATTTGTGCGCCCAACTGACGTAGAATTTTTTCAAGGTTGAAGTTATTTGAAATTATTCTCGAAAAGATTGTAAAACCTCTTCACAAAGTATCACAAACTCAATGTATTAACGTTCTCACTATTAATTTATAAAAAAAACTTAGTAATTACTATAACAACTCATTTGTTGGCAGAATTATTTGCTTATGTAATGGAGGTATATTGATCAATTAGTGCTTTAGTTAGATTTGTTCGTAACAAAACGTCTTTTTTCTGATAACCCTATTATTTCGACTGAAACAACTTCATGCACCAAAATTGTCAGATGATATGTGAGTAAGAATAACAATGATAACATTATTTATACTTTCTTGTAGAACAGTGTCGTCAGATAGGTTTTAAAAAAGCTATAGTATCATATATTATAAATAAGAACTGTTTTCGTTGTATGCTTTCAAGTGATTCCGAAAAAATATTCAAATCTGTTCAGCGTAAGTGTGCATGTATAGAGAAAAAATATTCGCGCAGATTGTATGGATTTCCATACAAGTGAATATAATTCTTTTCTTTTATTAATATGTTTTAGCCTATAGTTGTAGATAGATATTTTTCTACTCGTCTTGCAAAACTCTACAAAATAATAAAAGCGATTCTATTTACTGCACTAATTTTACTGAATATTTAAATTTTATTAATAGTCATCACGAGAGATACAAATTTTTTTGGTCAATGATCTGTAATTTAATTGAAATGAATTTTTTATATCATTCATATTAACAAATAAGTTTTGAGAAATTCATGTCAAAGAGTAAATTTAATGAAGCATGCAGTATATGTATGCCTCATTGGCATCGCACCGATTTTAATTTCCGTTTGTACTTAAAAATATAATTTTTTTAACAACGCATTATTCTCTTCATGTTTTAAGTTTATTTTTTTAATTTGAAAGAATGCATGTATGACTTGCATAAAAATGATGTATATTATTAAGTTAGTATAATTATGTTGCCCTTCTTACGCTAATAATAATAATAATAATAATCCGGGTTAGTTCATGCAAATAATAATTATTAGTGGACATTAAATAGATTTCGCCACAAATTTTACATTTTCATGTGCAAATATAAACTAAGGATTAATTTCATAAGTATACTACCATCAAAACATAAGTATTTTTGTTTTCATATAATCTAAATTAATGCATGATAATAACAATTTTAAAATGGAATGATTTCAAATGAAGTTTTTCAGTAATTTTTAAGTTATTTTTATAAGTTTAAATCAGTTATAGACTTGATTTTATTTGATTTATTTCGAATAACATCGTATTTCCTCTAAACATTAGAAATTATCTAAATATACGTAATACGTATTAACAAACTATCGGTCATGTTAACATGTTTCTAATCTTTACAATTTGAGTTATGGAGATTAGTGTTTTTACACATTGACATCTTCAATCAATCATTGTGGAGATCCGTCGTGTCGGTTGTAGGTAGTAACTACTGAAGACAAACGGGTGAGGTCGCGCAAAGTCTCTAGATTGATCAGAGTTAGACACTAACACCGCTGAATGCCGCCTTAGAGATCCGGAGGTTAGGCGTTCGTGCGCAAGACCGAAGGTCTTGGGTTCAAATCCTGCTAGGCGCGAGAGTTGTGGATCCGCACTGCTGATGAGTCCGATACCAGGATGAAACGGCCGTCCAGTGCTTTCAGGTTTCTATTGGTGTTTTGAAAATAATTGATTGATTGATGAATTGATGTTGATAATTATCTGGTTCTCTTTAAGGATTGTTTACATTCTTCTGTGTTGTAATTTGAGAAACATCAACGGTTTAA
Source organism: Schistosoma turkestanicum (assembly GCA_944470395.2). Taxonomy (NCBI): domain Eukaryota; kingdom Metazoa; phylum Platyhelminthes; class Trematoda; order Strigeidida; family Schistosomatidae; genus Schistosoma; species Schistosoma turkestanicum. The sequence goes on from OX103971.1 coordinate 48,722,530, forward strand.
GCATATCTTGTTTAACAAAACCAAAAACATGATACTGGATTTAAAGTCACTAGATAAAAAAAAATTATTGAACAAATTAATCTGATTATTTCAACTAATCAATGATAATAATACTAAAAATTTTTATTATAGTTAAAAACAAAGTAAACTTACGTAAATTTGATAATCATTTATTTCGACTCATTTATTTAAATATAGTTCTCATTGTGAACGGATATCTGCTAAAAAATTCAAAAAGAATAGCTAAATCTTTTTAAAAAAAACATTTCTCGATTTGCTTTAGATTGTTCATAGAAAGTTTATATGTATCAGTTTACCTGCCTACATTTTAATTTTTAAAATGAAATATTTTTATTATATTTCGTGCTCTCAATTAATTATTGTCATTTTTGATAGGAACAGTTTTAGTTGTTTTTAGTTAGTCTGTTTTCTGAAACATTACAGATTTTTGATTGATCTCTTAGATGTTTCTAGCTGAATTAAAATGGTAGGATTCAGAAAACCAAGTAAACAGATGTCTTGGGTTTGTAATTTCCATTTAAACTTTGAAGATATGATGGCTTTTCCATCCAAAAAGTATGTAATCAAATTGTTCAGTTGTGTATCTAGTTTTTGGATGAATAATGGAAACGCTTTATTGTTTGGACGCCTCCATGCTCATCTATCAGCTCACTCACAATCGACGAACAAAATACACAGGCCATATACAGAGCATACTTTCAACCACGTTGCTAAACATATCAAAGTATGGTTCTTTATGAGTCTAAAGAAATGAGTAAGAAGTTGTAATCTTGAACATTTACCGTACTTCAGACGTTTGACAAATCTGCATATTGATTTCAAGGTTGTTCATAGAATTCATTCAAATCTAGAAAAATTGTGATGTTCTACTCCATTGAATAGTTATGCATAGAAATGTATAGATTTATACAGCCTGACAGTAAATTTCTATATAAATGATTACGCTAGTTTTTGTTTTTTTTTAATCCATTGGATGTCAGTTCGATGGATAAATACTTTTTTATGATTTTTTATGAGTAGTCGAAATTCACTTTATAACTGCATTTTAAAAACCAGCTTAGTTTATGTCATCGTTATTACATAACCGAGAGATGGTATCGTCATTTTGATTGCGTATTCATTTCAGTTAGAAAAACTGAGACTGATCACGCATCAGTTATTTTGTCACGTGGAATTAAATAAACGGACAGAGATTATTCCCTAGTGAGCAGAAAAATTGTTACGAAAACGTTTGTTATTAACAGATTTTTTGATAATTTAATATTATTGTCAACAGTAATAAATTCTGAAAACGAAAATCTCTTCTTAAACCAGCCATTGACATGATTATACAGATTTTAATGCTCACTGAAACTGTCTCAACGCTCATTACATATATGCCAACAAATGTATGGTTTTTGACAAATACTTTTTCGATATTTCGACTAAAATAGCTATTGAAATAATTTTCGTTTTATTTTAATATATAAGTAAATAAATAGTATCATCCTACTTGATGCTACCATTTAAATTTTCATTTCTTAGACATGAATTCTTAGTCCTTGTGAAAGGTCAGATGCCGGAAGCTCAAAGTGCACTTCCAAGCCAATAAGGATCGAAACAGCAACCTTACTGCGATTGATATAAGTTTAGAAACTAATGTTAGTGACTAAGATCTGGGATTGGAATCAGCTTTTTATTCATGAACTGACATCTATAGTGAAATTGTCCTGAAGTCGATATCTTAGTTTTCGGTTGTAGCATAAGTTTCTCATTTATTTCCACTCTATGATGATTGGTTTCAATGTTGCAAGACTTCAAGGTCGTTTGCGGTATACTTTAGATTTTTCATTGTTTATAACATACAATTTTTTTTAATTGAAAAGTTTCTTCGTTTACTAAAGTTATACTATACTAGTTATTTTCAAAAACATTAGAAATCGCTCTTCGTTTATATGAACGATTTAGCGTACTGTAGCTCATTCAGTGTGATATATTTGAATAATCCGTATACACGCCTATTTTAAACATATCATATTTCCAATAGCGAATTGATGAAATGTGAACTTTGTTTAAAATTTTCTTCATGAAATCACATGATGCTTACAGAAATAAACATTATGCAATTAAAAACGACTGTAGGTAACCATATGGATATTAAACTAATTAACGCACATGCTTTTTGATTAATCAAACAAATTTTCCTTGCTTTTAAAAAGAACATAACTAAAATATTACTAATAATGTTTATCATTTTCATTAATAGTTTTAAAATTATACTTTCGTTTATTCATTGTTTTGTGCCGTTGCCGGTACTATAAACGTTTTCGTGTATCGGATGAAAATTTTGAAACTAATTTGCCTTTTTGATACATGAAATTGTTTCTTTCTTAAAAAAAAACAGCAATTTCCTGTTATTATTGCACTTTATGCAATAAGACTTTCCACAATCAAATTCTCTATCAACTGATGAAATGTTACTACATAATTTATGTTGATCCAAAGATGATAATAATCTTATCGGTTATTCTTAGTTAAATAGTTTAAAAAAAATAATTCAATTGACGGTTAAATAATAATCATAAACTGCTACTTAGATTATGTTTTTTTAACATTTAATACCGTTTGAATGAAATTTTCTCACCTGTGACACTAAACATTTAAATTAAACACTTTCAGTGGTCTGTTTTTTTTATATAAATGCTAATCAAAATGTTTACACAATGCGATGAATATTTCGTTTATCATGATGCATTCAAAGTGAAATACTTTTGTTTTTCCCTTAAATTAAATAATGGTCCAACATTAAAATTATTTTCACCATGTAATGTGTGCGAAAAAAAATCTAAACTTTTTCAAGTAACTTTGCTGTTAATTTAGTGAATTATCGAGTTCATTATCCGATATTTGAAGTACCACCTTCCAGTATTGATAACTAGGATTCGTTACGTAATGTAAACAGTTATGATTATGAATATTGTGAATTGTAACTGGCATTAATACATGTTCAGAACGACGTATATCAATGAAATATTGTTGGTCAAACTGGTCATTCTGCAACATAATGATTGAATTTGTAATGTTAGACAAACAAAAATATTTTCTGTGATAAGATGGTAATTTATTTAAATCTTGAAGCATAATCTGTTTAGCACAGAACATATGTAATAAATATTTTATGAATTTTGGAAAATATTATTATTTTTTCAACAATAATTTCTTTTGAACATTTTGTTCATTGTTTTATTCAATAGAGGAACTATACGTGTTCGAATAATGGATGATAATAACTATGAGAAATTAGAATATTTCTACGTACAACTTGGTGAACCAGTACTTGTTGACAAAGATGGTAAGATGATTTCATAGCCATGTATTTGAGTTATTCGTTAATAGTTTATGAATTATATTTATCTGCATACTGCAGTAATTCGTTACTCCAATTAGGTCATTTATGACAAAAAAACTACCATGTTAACAGCTTGATTGTATACATCATTGAATTGGTAACATGTATGTAAATACAAACCTTTAGTTTCATTCAATAAAAACTAAAAGTGTATGTGTCAGTACAAACAAACTGTTCGAAAGAAATATGTCTCATTGGAAATGATCCTATTGATAACACTATACCGCCACATAATTACGGACTTATTTTTCAAATAGACGAATATTTTTTGTCTGTTGTTACAATCAACTCATCATCAATTAAACTAACGTAATATAATATATACAATTACTTTATCCATTCATAATGATTCAAACTCAAATAATGTGAACTGACACATTTTCTTCTCATCTAATCGGGAAGATCTCAAGGTTAACTTTACCAAATAATTCATATCTGATAATTCGGTAATTAATTAAAGACAATGATGAAATTTACTAATGTATTTTGTTGCGTTATAATTGAATGACTTTACAAATAAATATTAAATTAATTAACAAGTAATTTATTGTTTTATACACTTGTTGCTAAAATTACTGGGTTTTTTTGAAAAAAACTGTTCTTCTTGCAGTCAATATACACGTTTCTTTATGTGTGAAAAAAATTTCAGAATGATTGGTAAGTTGATAATGATGAAAATAAAGTTTAAACTTCAGAGACCGTGTAGACCAAACAGATACTATTGAAAAATAAATAATAACTTTAGGTCTTCAATCAAGATTTAGATGGTATTTATCTTCAAATTAAATGCATAAACTCTGATGGTGTTTCAAGCATTTTTTATAAAGCTTGAAATAATCATCAGTTGCTTTTATTACATATTTTTATTCTTTTTGTATGTTACAGTGTGTTACAACGGGTCATTAACCGCTTATTTCGAAAATGTGTTTTAAATGAGTGTGGGCAATTTTGTTGTCTGTATGGTTTAATCACATACCGTTTTATGTAGCAAGAATAATAAACTTAGCGGTTTAGTATAAATTGGTTTATTTTATGGTTTTCTTAGTTTCTTTGCAACCAAGGAACAAGAGTATTGACTAATAAAAAACCAATCTGCACAGCCTTTCTTATGGAACGAATCACAAATTAATCAGAAAGAAATACATTTGTTCAAAAATGTGCAGATGATTGAATATTTGAATGGTATCTAGAATGAACTTATGAAACATGATACTATTCGATTGCATTTCAATCGTTTGAAGTTGCAAGATCAGTATAACATTTAGAGAAAATGAAATCGTTTTGATGTACTTGCTTGGTCCCAATTTTTGAGGCAAAACGACCTCAATAAAATGCAATAAATTCAAAGTTGTTTAACTGATGCTTATTTTCGATGGAATATTTCATATTTCAATTAAAAATTTACTTCGAAAAATTTATTAGATAACAATAATTCCAATAAACTATTTTGAGAGAAATTTTAGTACATATGATGTACAATAAAGTAATTTTCGGGCAGAGTTTTTGGAGGTTTGTGTTTTTACACATTTGAAATCATCAATCAGTCATTGTTAGACCACCATTGGAAACCTGGAAACACTGGAAGGCCATTTCGTCTTGGTATGGGACTCATCAGCAGTGCGCATCCACGAATCCTGTAATTATACAAATAAAGACTAATTTAAAACACTTTTGTTGAACTGGCTGATTAATTGTAAATGTAACAGACTATTCAATTGATTGGTACAGCACAGAACAATCTATAAACATGTTTGAATCTTTGTCGTCTTTAGTGTTTTTCAACTTTATTTATTTTTTTACATGAAAGACTGTTTAATTAAAGAACTGGATTTTCACTGTTTGCCAGATTTTAATTTTAAAAATTCATTGACATGACAGTAAGCTTGAAAATGTCTACAGAATAACTGAGAATAAATTTATTCGCAAACTTGGAAAATGTCAACTTATTATCTGGAGAGCTTTTTTTTATATGACGTGTCAGTTTCGTGAACTGACATCATCAGCACAGTAGTGACACTAAACCTCAACTGAGTAGTGGGACAAAGAACCAAATAAGTAAACTAGTTCATAGAAAATCAATTATGTCAAGGTAGCTTTATCAAAGTTTATGAGATCTCTGCTCCTACAACCAGATTTCATACTTGGATTGTGTGGTCATGTTTATTCTTCGATATATGGAAGTCGTGTGTAATACTAAAAAGATAATAATATGATTACAAAATTAAACAGATTGCCATTGTAACTGAAGAATTTTGTATAAATTAATGAAAATACCAAACGTTCAATTCTATAAGAACCCTTGATATGGCAAATGTGATTATTATGCAGTTTTACTGTTCTCAAAATAAACTTCTTCCCTAATATTTGTGTACTATTTAACAACTAATTTTATGGTAAACCAAAACATTTACACATTTATGTCGCTCCTACTTGTGTTTAATCAATATCAGCTCAGTTTACTACTTATTTTCTGTAGGCTTAATGCAGTTAAACGAGCAAATTGAAATATTTAATCTCTGAATTAGCTCATTATTTAAGAGAACAAAGATTTTACACTTCGATTGAATATTTCAATATGATAATTAGTCATCCCGCTAGAGTATTTATGACAACACAATTTAGATTTTTAATGACCAAAACTCATGAAATTCAAACTTAAAAATTTTAACAGGACTAATTATGTTCTGGTTGGCATTTTGTTTGCGAGTTAGTTTTTTATGGGATGGGGTCAACCCTCCTCTTTTTTTCCGAACCGGCAGTGGCCCCTGAGTGGCTTCAGGCTGTGTTTACATTAAGCACAACATTTTCTATCTGATTTTATCTAATTTAAATGTATTTGATAAAATCATTGGAATTCAGATGTTGGTTTAATAATTTATTTAAATGTTCGATTTATTCTTGTGCGAAACGTACGCAAAGCTGAATAAAGTTTAGCACTCTACTTAACTTTCATTGAATCTTTTAAGCATATCATTTTTAAAAAAAGTGTTTCTGTAAAGAGTACTGTGGTTTGTATTCAGTCAATGAATTTTTTATAATTTGAATTTATAAGATTTTTGGAAATTTCAAATTCGTGCAGATACCAATGAAAAAATTCTTCAAATGCTTGATTTCGTTTTCAAGAAGGGCGTTCATGCATGCCATCACGTGATAATTTTAGCCAACTGACTCAAAACTCTCTTCTCCTCAATTCTTCATGCAGGTTGACATATTCGTTATTTTACTTCAAATGTATAATTGTTTCTGTAGATTAATACAAAAAAAACAAATAGAGAGAAAAAATTTCTTTTTCCATCACCGCTCCACCCTCATCTATATGATTTATAACAATAACTTAGTACTCATAGAGTTGTTGCGTAACTTGATATATATATATATATGTATATAAAATAACCAGTCAATGAATATGAAATAATTGCTATAAATCATATATATTAATATAGAGAAAAGAAAATTTCTTCTCTCTATTTGTTCATTTCACTAAAATGGCAAATTGGTAATTTTAACTAGAATAATACAAGTTAGAAATTTCTAACTTGAGCATTACGGAAATGATTGTTTTTTTATTCAGTAATATATTTTTTAGACATCAATGATGAGGTTTATTAATTTTTATCTGAATCACTTTTTGATTGTTGTGATGTGTAATAATAAATTCGATTCAAAAAAACAAACTTGACGCCATATGTTTGTCCTGTGATTTCTGCATCGAGGCTTGAAATACATAATTCACTGAAATTTATTCACAGTCATATGCTACTCAAAAAAGAGTGGGATAATCGTCAATGTCTGAATGATAATGTGAAAGTTTCGAATAGTTTTAACGGATCTATAATTTTTAAACTTTCATTCAGTAAATTTTTGTTTAGCTAATGATGCATGTACAGTAGAATATTCATTTTAAGGTAAACGCCCTAAATACAAACGATTTTAGGTTCCTTTTCTTTAAACGGTTATCACATCCTGCATAATAATAAGCATCAGATGTCCTTAGATGTTGAATATTACTTGAAAAACATTAGGATTTTTCGGAATCACTATCCCATTCTACTAACTATACATCATTCACATGTTAGGTCCTGCTAACAAAGTATTAGTTTTGAAAATATTACACTCTCTATTCACTCAAGTTAATTTAGTAAATATATACAACACTCAACTCATTGAACGTTCTATTAATAAAAGCCCTATAAACACTTTGTAAAATCTTATGAAAAAAAACACATTGAAAACCTGATTGCTTTCGCATAGAACTAAATGATAATGAATACTTTCCACTGATTGACTTTTGATTATCATTTTAAATGATTTTTATAATATCATCTATATGTAAATGCAGACGTGGCCGTTTTACGGTGTATGGATAAATTTCGTCGAACCTGTGAAGCGGTAAAAGGTTAGTAGTCGTTATAATCATGAAATGATACGCGTTTACATAACGGTGGTGATTAAGTTATCAATTAAATTATTATAATCGGTTTGTTTTCTTCTATACAGTTTTATAATGCTTTTCAATTACGCATACATTAATTACTAATAAACAATTTTTCATTTATTTTTGTTAAAAAATATATTTATCACAATGTGACTAACGAAAATTTCGGTGAACTGATTAGTTAACAGAGTAGTTTACCTGGTATTTTTTAATTATTTAATTTTATCGTTATTATTGTTTTATTCACATCTAACAGCAGTACATTTAGCCCGTAGTTTTTTGCACAAAGCTTTTGTTCTACTACGTTTTTTTTCAGTATATCAATTACATTTTATTGTCAATAACAAACAACACGTCTCATCAATTTCTTTAGATCCATACATATCTAAATTGAAGTTTGAAAAAAGAATTCGCGTTAAGTTATCCTGTTGCTTTTGTGGTAATCATTTCAACAATGTTTTTCGATATAGGAATAGCTTGGACAATACGTAGTGGCGGCCAGACCAAAACATGGCAGAAATTCAGGAAGTCACTAGCAAGTGGACTTAGTCGTGCAGCTACCTGGTTGGGGTCCGCGAGATGATAATAATCGATAGTTAGAGACCCTGAGTGACATGGCTCATAACCGTTTGAAATGGTGCAGGTGCATTTAATCTTGGTATTCTATCAAATTCTAACCTTCTGAATTCCTCATCACCTCTATCTTTCTCTTTCTAAATTTACCTCACTGAATAATACTTCCTGAATAACATATTCGAACCCTAATCTCTCCGATTACTTCTAATACTTTTGCTAACTCTACTACTATGGGATTTGAATTAACAATTATATCTCTGTGCTAATGTTGTATGGCAACTTGAACTGATGTACTTACGTACGAAGTTCTACGTTGTAACTGACTGACTGACTGATGATAATCACTACAAGCAACTATGACTATATCTGTTTTTAAAAAAAATTCATCAACAAAATCAAATGGACTGATAAGGTGTGATCCTATCTTAGTGATTAATTTAAAACCGATATGACTGTTATTTTGAAGATAACATTTTACCAAGTCATACATGTACATATACACAGGCTTGCTGACATGTATATGTTGAGATATTCGATCAAATTATTATAACTTTGAATGTTATAAATATACATTTATGGAATATTAAATCCAGGCTACAATTATTCAGTTCAATAATTTGCAGCTGATAATTCGAGGATTTCCAAAAGACAGAAACGGAAGTAAGTTGAATTATTGAAGTGAACACGTAAATGGTTATCGTGATAATAACTAACGTAGGATGCAACAAAGAAATACTCTACTTATATTGCACTAATTGAAAAGGCATTAATTACTCCTAATATAAAACACATAGGATAGCACAACTGACGTGACTAACAATTGTAAATAAATCAATAATCCTTCAGGATGTATCTGTTTTGCTTTAACGTTTTAATGCGTTATACCTAAGTTTTTGTACATTTCGTTCATTTCTGCTTTCAATGTACAGTTGAAAAAGTTTAAGATTGTGGTTCTATCAACTGCGTCCATCTACTGACCTGAGTCCCTTCACAAATATTTGGATCTTGAATTATATTGACAAATTATCTATCTTCATTATGAGATTGTGGTGATTGTGTAGTTACTTTGAAATCATGAATTGATGAATGTTAGACCATCATTAGAAACCTGGAAGCACTGGACGGCTTTTTCGTCCTGCTGTGGGACTCATTAACAGTGCGCACTCGTGACCTCAGATAATCACTGGAATCGAATCAAGATAGGTCTCGTGAGCAAACACTTAACTTCTGGGTCACTGAGCCGGGATCCAACAGTGTTATTGTCTAACTTCAATCAATCGACGGTCCTGCGCAAGTCAGACATTAACACCGTTGGATGCCGGCTAATAGGCTCAGAGGTTAGGCGCTCAGGCGAGAGACTGATTTTGATTCGATTCCTTCGATTAGTGAGGGTTGTGGATGCGCACTGTTGATGAGTTCCACTCCAGGACGAAAAGTCTATCCAATTCCCCCAAGTTTTAATGATGATCAAATATTGATCGATCTATGATTTCAGATTATCTATCTTCCAGTTAGACCAATAAGTTTCATTCTTTTTCAAATATACTCATTATGTAATACTTTTGCTTCAAAAGTTTTTTCATCAAGGAAATAAATTTACTTATGCTTAATGGAACACTAAACAAATGTTATAAAAAACAATGTGACCAATATAATTTTGAATAGACTTAGAATTTTGATTAGTCGATGAATAAGTACAGCAGTTTTATTCATTTTCAGTCATCGTACAAGTATAAATGAAATACATGAAAATATCGATTTCATATTTATTACTTTATGTTAGAGAAAATATATAGTTGATTAGTTGTGGAGACACGTTTTTCAGTGTTAAAAATGCACTCTTTATATACTTAACAATGGGAATTCGAATTAACGACAGATCATCAATTTGGTTTCATCTACTGTTTGGATGATAAATGCTCATCATCACATGCTGTCGAAAGAGGGCTCATAATGCTTGCATAACAAGTTTTTATCTTCGGTTACTTGAATGCTAATCAAAATTATAATGAAAATATACATCACAGTTTTTCTTCATATTGAGACCATTAATGTTGGGACTGCAGTTGCGAAAATTTCAGAATGCCTTATCCAAAAGGATTTATCAGAAGTGTTGATTGAAAGTTCAGGTAAAATGAGAGCATTTACCTACTTACTTATTTGCACCTGTTACCCTCAATGGAGCATAGGCAACTGAACCGTATTCTCCGACCTACTTTATTGCTTCACAGTTCTGTCCAATTGTTGTCCATTCTTCTCATGTCTTTCTCTATTTCTCGGGGTAATGTGTTGCTTGACCTTATTCTTTCCCCAAGATCCTGAGGGTTCTAAGTGATGGCTTGTCTTGTGACGCGGTTAGGTGCTTCCCGCAATGTGTGTCCTATCCACTTCCACCGCAACTTCCTCCACTGGAATCTGGTTTGTTCTCTTTCACACTAGGTTGTTGCTCATGGTATCTGGCTAACGGATCCGAAGTATTTTGCGTAAACAAATGTTAATAAACACTTGTATCTTGTGGGTGATGGCTTTGTTAGTTCTCCAAGTTTCCACCCCATACGGTAGAACTGTCTGGCTATTTGTATTGAAAATTCGGACTCCGGTGTTCCTTGACAGTTGTTTGAAGTTTCTAGAGGTTGTTTAATTGTAGGAATGCCGTCCTTGCTTTTCCAATCCGCGCCTTCACATCTGCTGTACAGATGTGAAAATGTTCTTACGTTCTCCAAGGCATCCTCATCAAGTGTGATTTATTTCGCGCATATAGTGTTGTATCGGAGAATCTTGCTTTCCCCTTTATGTATGTTAAAACCTACTGCTGCTGAGTCTGCTGCGACACTGGTCGTCTTCTCTTGCATTCGTTGTGGTATGTGAGATAGAATAGCCAGATCATCTGCGAAATCTAGATCGTTCAGCTGCTTTATAGTTGTACATTGTATCCCGCGCTTCCCCACAATTGCTGACGTCCTCATTATCCAGTCGACCACCAAGAAAATAGAAAGGGTGAGAGTAAGCAACCTTGTCTGACACCGGTCTTCACTTCGAACTAGTCTGTCGGTCCTCCTCTGTGCACAGCTTTGCAGTTAAGTGCATCATAAGAAATCCGTTGACCATCTTCTCAGAGACGCCAAAGTGTCCTGTTCACAATATCAAATGCTTCCTCGTAGTCAATGAATGAAGTTGATGTAGATTGTTGAGTTCCATTAAATGATTGTTCCACAATGATCCGTAATGTAGCAAATTGGCCAGTACACGATCGATCCTTACGAAATCCAGTCTGTTCATCTCGAATTTGGGCTTCCACGAAGTCCTCCATTCTATTTAACAATACCCTGTTGAAGACTTTGCCTGGTATTGAAAGAAGAGTGATGCCTCTGTAGTTCTCACACTTGCTGAGATCGCCTTTCTTTGGTATTTTGATGAGGTATCCTTCTTTCCAATCTGATGGTACTGGTTCTTCATCCCAAATCATACTGAAGAGAGTGTGGAGTATCTTTTCAGTTGCTGCCATGACTGTTTCCAGAGTCTCTGTTTGTATATTTCCTGGTCCCGCTGCTTTGCCCCTCTTGATTTTTCTGATGGACAAACTGATCCCTTCAATTGTTGGTAGGAGGTCCGTAGGTGCTTCTTCTATGGTGGGTGGGTTCAGTGGGGCTGATCGATTCAAGAGTTCTTGAAAGTGCTCTACCCACCTGGTTTGCTGTTCTTCAGTGTTCCTGACTACTTTGCCTTCGTTGCTTTGCACTGATCGTTCTGTTTTACGATAATTTCCAGCGAGCCTCTTTGTTGTATCGTACAGTTGCATCGAATTTCCTTATTTTGCGGCCGGTTCCACCGTCATTGCTAGGTCTTTCACATATTTATGTTTGTCGGCTCTGATTGTCCTCTTCACTTGCTTCTTTGCTTCTGTGTATGCAGTTAGTGCCCTGGCTTCCTCTGCTCTTGTTCGGCTGATGTTGTCTGCTGTCTTGTTCTTCCTTTATCGACTTTTTCCATGGTTACCAACAGAGATCCAATCCTTGTGATGATACTATCTGTGGCCCAGAACCTCCTGACATGTTGAAGTGATTGCCCCCTTAATCCCACACCAACTGCCCTCCATGGTAGTTTCCTTTCCACTAAGAAGATCGTGAACAACTTGGAACCTATGGCTGAGGGCTACTTTGAATTCGTTGTGTTTGTCAGTATCCCAAAGAAAGAGCATATTAAACTTTTGGGATGTTTTCCGCCCGGTTGTCCACTGCTTCTTGAGTTCTACTTTCATTTTGTTGACCAACAAGTTGTAATCTGAGGCTATGTCAGCTTTTCTCTTGGTTTTAACTTCCTTTATGATCCTTCTGAACTTTTTGTTGATACAGATGTGATCGATATGATTCAATGTAGTGTGATCCGGTTAAATCCATGTAGCGTAATGTATGCTTGTATGTGGCAGTATTGTGCCACTGATGACGAGTTTGTGGAAATCACATAGGTTTACAAATTTCTCACCATTTTATTTCCTTTCTGCCAGTGCATGTCGTCCCAGGATGTCTCCATATTTGTTGTTGTACATGCTAACCTTGGCATTTAGGTCTGCCATAAGAATGGTAAGATTCTTTGATGAGCATCACTCGATGACTCACTTCAGCTCTACTGACGCTAGTCTTAACAATCTGAAACAGTCTTCCAGTCTCCCACATTGTTCGAACATCCCATTTACCCAAAAGAATGGTTGTTCTGGTTGTCAGAAGGGTCATCAGCCTCATGAGTTCCAAAAGAACTCAGATTTCGTCATGAGACATCATAACTCTCCTGTTTTAAGACTTTCTAAATCTCACAGAAGAACTAGGTTGTTTGAGTTATTTTTTCTGTTTTGTGTTTTTTAGTGCGTTAGTTTTCTAAGAGGTGGGGTCGTCAACCCCATTTTCAACCCTCATTAATCTGGGTTTGGGATTGGAAGTAAACCCAGAGGAGCTCCAGGCAGAATTAAAGTGAGAGTAACCACTACAGTTCTCTATTATCCATATAAAACAAAGAGATCGTGGTCACTTGCCTGATCTTTTCTTTTTAACGCAAACGTAGTAGTGCAGATTTTGTGAATCTTTTAACTCAATAAAGTCGCCATCACAACGACACATTCACCAATCAAATAGTATTTCAAAATTTAACGATGACATTTTCGTATATTATCGAAATGTCATTTGTAAAGATTATTATGATATTAACTCATTAAACACATTTTTATCGACAGATATTCGTATTTCTGCTGTTTTTGGTTTTCTATAACTTTTTATTTAGTTCTATGACTTCGCGTTACAAAATCAGCACTATTACTAAAAAGACTATAAAACCACTTTATTTGTTTCTCTGCCAACTTAACAAACAGTCAGATAGTCCTATTTTATCTGATTATCATTTACAACTCCAAACAAATTTGAAATTTGCTCAAAACTAACTATAAAGCGAAAATTCTATCAAGTTAAATACTGCCTACTACTAACAATCTTATTTTTGCCATTGTTTTTCAGTTCTACCCCTGTTAAGTTATATCCTTTTAAATGAACCTTTTGTTAAATTTTTAACATTGACAACAATATTCATTTTTTAAGAGTCATTTCTTTTCAGAAATAGTTTGAAAACCTATGGTCAAAATGAGTAAAATGAAGAAGCACCTGTTCATGTTTACAACGATCATAGATAAAAAAACTAAACACAATACATCCTACATTGTACAAGAATAGCATGTGATTTCCATGATAAACATGTTTTGTCCAAAGAAGCTACGAATAGTATATATATAAATAAGCTAACTTTGAATAAGGTTAGTTTTCATACAAACAATAGAATTGTAATTTCATGTATCATGGAAGGAAGGAAATCTAACTCGTACCGCGGATTGTATGAATGAATGAATGAATAAATGAATGCTGTTTCATAATTTTGTCAATATTCAACGATAATCCAGCTATCTAAATAGCAACACAATAGTTTTTGTATTTTTTCTGTCTGTCTTAAATTACACATCGTCTATTAAAACCATAATCTCTACTGACTACTGAATTGAGTCAAAGTTAAGGTACGAATTTGTTTGCTTTGGTAATGTTTCATTGATTGATTACTAGAACACTTGGTGTTCTCATCCAGCTGATACAGTGAGAAGCAATTTTGAACTAAACTCTTGTGTTGCCCAACTGTTAATATAGGCTTTAAAATGATCAAAACGATGTCACAGGGTTCGTATTATCAGTAAACAATTCTGTATACTTTTACTCTGTACTTGATGATAGACTGATTGAAAGTGTAGTAGTTTTTAATGATCTGTTGACTGAAACTAAGTCAAATTCCAATCTAGACTCACAAATGTGATTGGATTCTAGAACTTAATATTGTCCTATTCATCTGTTAAATTCATTTTTTTCTTCTTGCGGTCTATCAAATAAAAAAGCAAATTATCTTACGTTATCCGCTGACTTTTTTCACACTGTAAACATTTCTGGGCGTATTTCTTCTGACAGTCCAGATTTCAAAATATATTAAGTCTCTATCAATTGATATATTTTCTCATATGACCAACTGATACATATTTATTTCCTTATCTACCTCTATGAAAATAATGTTTTGAAATTTCTTTCAAAAAAAACTTATTTCTACGTAATTATTCCACTGAATATTCATTGTCTTTTAAATTTACCCCAACCACACATAAATTTATATGTTAATATTTTTATTTATTTAACTGTGATTTCTTTCTAGGTGTACAGGAAGTCTTACTTTTCATGCTTGTATATTCTTTCATTTGCTGTGTGTTTTCTGAAGAATAAATGACATTTCATTATTTTATCCAAGTACAAGACATTATGGGAACTTGTACTGTCATTAGCAACCAGATTACGCAATTAGTGACTCAATACTTTAATCCAAGTTTTATTTTTTTTTTATTTTTCCCATTCGGTCCTTTTTCATATGTCAATCTAACTTAGTATCACTCCCATGAATCTCAGGATTGATGTATTTTTGGATGCTTTCCCTCCATCAAATCCTAATCCTTCGTAATTTTTTTTTCGATATGGTATCCAAATTTCTCATTCAGGAAATGATGAGAGAAAATATTTTTATTAGATCTCTCTAGAAGTTTGATAACTATTCCGTACACTTCCTATAGTTATCTTTTTTTTTCTATCATAAACAGAAGAAAAAAGAAGGATGAATAAATCAGTCACAAGCAGATAATCTAAGTTGGTTGATAAACATACATCAATCATTTATTTTATTCTGTGTCTTCCAGTAGATTACAATGAACGAAATATGTGACTTCTATTTTGCCCCAAACAAAACAGCCATAAATAGGAATAGTTATTCCAATATTATAATAATTATTATTATTATTAACTTGTATTATCTTGAGGTGTCACTGATACAGCAAACAATTTTCATTCCCATAAAATAGGTTCAGTTACTTTGATAGATTTCTTTATTCTTATCGATCAGCTTCATAAAATCTGCAGGCTAAAACATCGCTATAAAAATAAAGCTAATGCAAACTGATATGTTGTTTAATAGACAAAGTAAATTACTGAATTTCTTCAGATAGACTTTTAGGCAAATTATTTTATTCAACTAAATTTTTTTCTGTTATGTTTTTTTTCATCCAAATAACTTCTACTTCATGGATATTTCAACGATTCATTCATACTTTGAATCATATCAATGAACTTTTAGAATTTAGTTTATTTCGTGTTCACACTATCTTCTCTAACATACAGATTTAATTATCATCATCATCATCATCATCATCATCATTAGTAATTTGTTTTTCATTTCTTCTTTACTTGCTTCCTATTTTTCAATTGAATAATTATCTTTCATACTTTTTCTACATTCTTCTTCGTACTTAAACTTTAACTTTTAATTAGATAATAACCTTATTGTTAATAAATGAAATTTTTGAACCTTTTCAAGTTTATTCAAATAAGCTGAATTATCATTGAGTTTCTCAAACAAAAAAACGAAACAAACAAACAAACATATCTTTCACCTTGCACTAATTAACTTTTGATATATTATTTTATTAGCTAGGCAATTTCAAGTACTCATTAGTTAATTTATTGATGAGGTATGATTTCATAATAATAATAATAAGAAGAAATAATATATTAAGTAAAAAAATTTTTTTTCGAAAAGAATAATAAGTCTCAAAATACTAGAAGACATATTCTATTGATTTATTCATTTTTTCGTGACTAATATCAATCTACTGTAATAATCAAATTCAAAATTATTCAGTTGTTATCATGTTTAGTGGATCAGTTTCAATAAAATAGACAAATCATTTTAAATATGTGGGTTGAGTTTTTGAGCGTTCATTAAATCATATTTGAATGATCACACTGACAAATTACAGCAGTGAATAATTGTTGGGGAGATTAGATCTCCGGAACTCTCTTGATAAATGTCTGAATTTTGGATTTTATTCATGGGCTGACCAGTTGACCTTGATATCACATTTTCCATCAGCAAAATCCTTGGCTGTGATTGGTTGATGTGTTATTGTAGTATGTTATTTTTGTAACTCTCCCAAGGACGCTTCTAAGATGCATAAATCAACGCGATTTGTTTGTTCCAGTTCATTGTATTTGCTAGGTGTTTGTAGAATACACGTTGTACGCCATATCAAGACTTTTCAGTTAGTTGGGGCAACTGATCAGAGTAGCCTACCGTGTCACTGGGTTATTATCTCGTTCTCGTTTATCGACTAAGCTGAACTCGTAATAGTTTCAAACATATTAAGTGACGAGCATAAAAATAATAATAATAATAATGATAATATTAATATTTCAGAGTTACAGAGATGAATTTATTGTGAGAATTGTTCTGATATCCCACCAGCCAACTAACAGCACTGTTTTCTTGTCTACACTTGATTTGCTCTACTACTACAAAAGTTTATGAAATATTTTAATGGAAATGAAAATTCAGTTGACATTTTTATTAAGGGTACTAGTGGTATGAATTATAATATATATCTTTATTGATATCTTTCATTATTTTTTACATATGAAGAATGTATGGAACATTGGCACTCAAAATAAGCGGTAACTTCAACCAAGAAAAAAAATACTATTTTCACACTTGAATCTATCCATTACAACTGAATTCAATGTAATTTAAAAAGTAAATTAATTTTAATTTACATTTCATAGTTTTAGATACCTGAATACAAAGCACTTTTTACTAAAACAAGACATTATATCTGTTTACAATGAATTTACAATTCATCCGTTCCGTATAAAAAAACAAAGGATGAACTCCGGTCTGCAGCATATTCCGATATTTGAACTAACAAAATATTTGAATGACAAAACTTTTAAGTGTAAACGTTTTTTGTGATTAACAACTGAATCTTTTGCTTACTGGTTAAAACACAGACAGAGATGTCAATAATTTTTTGTCACAAATAAAGAAAAAAGCTTTAAATCATAATTTGATATTGACGTTTCAGTTGGTTCACTGTTTACATAATTCAAATATTATGATGGATTGAAACAAAACTAAACTCTCCTCTTAGATTGTCGCCCTTTTTCCACAATCGAGAAGTAATCAATCAAATGTGGGAGCATATCCGTATTTATAGGTAATACAAGCTCCACGCTGAAGATATCGGAGTTAATAAAGTCAACAAAGTTAAATTTTGTATCTTTTTTTCATTTTTTACACACTTTTATTACTTTTTTCAATACTTCAACACATAGCTATAAACGAATGGGAAACAAGTAAGCTTAGATTTGAAAAATCTGCGTTCTATTTTTTCCATTGGTAGTTGTTTATTTTCTTACTACACAGTTAGTTTTGTTTTGTTTTTTTATCACAATGCACTACAATTAATTTACTAATAGAATTCAACAAAGCACTCATTTGTTTTTAACAAATCACAGTTTGAGATGTATTTCTTGCTTTTAAATAACAATAATTCAATTGTGATACAAGCACCTGTTTGTTTGGTAGCTAACTGTTTTTTTAAAAATAATTCACCGACTTTTACATTCACATACACATACTCAAATAATTTTTAAATCGTTTTAGTCATCACTAGTTTTTTGTGAATAATATTTAGTAATTTGCATGTTTAAAAAATGTTTAAAAAATGCATTTATTCTAAGTATAAATTTATGTTCTCGTTACCGTTTACTGTGTTAAAGATAAAATTTAATGCATGTAATGAGAATTAATTGTACAATATTAGATTTTCTTATATGTCAGTAATCATCTGTTGTTGTTTCTTTATCTGTCATTATTATTTTAGTAAATTGTAAATGTACATTGGGATAAATTTATAGTGAAAAAAAAGAACTTGTATTTTTATTATTTAAGGATGCGTTTGCAAATAGTAATACACAAAAGTAGTTCTTCTATTGGAATATTCATCAAATATCCTAAAGAAATTATTTTCTGAGTCTAATTCTATTGGTACATTCCTATTGGTCAATATTTAAGGTCGTCCTAAACTATCGAGTTCACATACTTTTTAATCTTGTTTCCAATTGGTTAGTATTCACGGTCGACCTAACTATGTAAATATGTATTGTCTGTAAAGTTTTATGCTCCTCTTCTTCTGTACAAGACCTCATATTTTCTGGGTGATTGCAGAACACACTTTCTACGCCATATCAAAACTTCTCTCTTCAGTTAGACGGGTCAACGAATTAGAGTGGCCTATCGATTCACTGAATTATCTGTCTCGCTCTCGTTTACCGACTAAGTTGAACTCGTTATAGTTTCAGCACATCAGTTGACGAGCAGAACAACTTTGAAGCTAAATCAGCCTTATTAAAAAAAAGACTATCCTTTCCATCTAACTTTTAATTGAATTTAGGTTTTAGAAATTTTTAGTCTTAATAAGTTATCGAAAAATTTCCAACTTATCTCTCCATATATTTATTTTATTCCAACAGCGATTTATAAAATTAGCCCAACAAAACTGTCATCCTACTTGACAAACTGTATGTTAGTATAAGTGATCAATGCTTTAACAACGAGTTGATATAACTGTCTATGAATCAAAGTCAAATAAATAATACCAAGTCTGAACGCCTACTTCTTGTTAGATGTAGAACAAAATGTGGTTATTTCAGTATGGGTGAATACACAAAATGAATAATAGATTTAATAGGACAGAATTGTTCACGGCCACTAATTATATGTACGTTCGATTAGCCTTTTGTATAAAGTAAACGGAAATAGTATGTGGTCTCTCTTGTGTTTAATTTTTGACCAATGAACAAGGAAGAAGGTAAAGCTGGACAAAGCTTTAGGCGGCGGATGGTTTTTGAGTTGCGTCAAAACGCCTGTTATGTAAGTTTTCCTCCAAAATATGAAAAGTTATAGGGTTTTTAAACCATTTGATTAAAAAGCTCGATAATTTACACTACAGCCATCGGGAAAGTACATCTGACTATGCTTTTGTTCTTAATAAGACTAACTGCTGAAAAAAACAAAAGGATGATGTCAGTGAATACAATAACCGATGATAAATTATATCCTCTTTGAATGCTGTTATCGCTACCGACAAATCGGGAATTTTCCTTCAAACAAAGAACTAAAAATATAGTATAAATTGAATATCAACATGAATCATTGATATACTATTCGTTTGTTGTGTTGTAACACAATTCCGAATGTATACCATTGTTCATTGAATTTTCAAAAATTATTAATAATTTGTTCTTTTTATTAGCACTACTTTAATGCTCGTTAGTATTGGTTTTTATTCTCGTCTGTAGTTTGTATATTATGTAATAAAATTGTATACAACGGTATATAAAATAATCATTTGTTATTTCATGCAAAGCCTTCATTTCAACTGATGTGTTGAAATACATATGCTCGAATTTCACAACTCTTTTTATTATGTATTTTATATTTTCAGTAATTGACTTTACATGCATAATTTTTCAGTCTAATAATATCTGTGATTGATTAGATATTTATCAAATATATATTAGTCTATCAGTTTTCAATATTAGCTTAATGAAACTACTTTCCTGTAGTTAGAGTTTCATGTTTTTTTAAGACATTACATATTAAACCATGAAATATTCTCATTCTTCTAGGCAGTAACTCCTCTAACATCTGATGATGTTCGTATCTAGTTTATGAATAGGATTTGTTTTGACTTTTTTGTCAGTCGGAATAATCCTTAAGTTAATATGTTTCTCCCGTGTAATCAAGGCAGAACTGTAGTTAACGAATGCAATATAAAAATATGGTGAAAGCATCATTTGATCCAAAGAAAGCATAATTATTTGAATTCATTCATGAATCATTTAGAAAAGGGTTGACCACACAAACATCGAGGCTTAGTTATTCAAACATACGAAGTTTTTTCAACCATATATTCGTGCCATCTGTAATCATTTCCAAATGGAGTTATGGAGATTAGCGCTTTTACACATTTGAAATTATCAGTCAATCATTGTTAGACCACCATTAGAAACCTAGAAGCACTGGACGGCAGTTTCACCAGCAGTGCGCATCCATGACTCCTGCACCTAGCAGGAATAGAACTCGAGACCTTCGGTCTTATGCGCGAACGCCTAACCTCATTTCCTTTTAAAAGATTATTAACTTTAGGGATTCACAATGTATATTTAGCTCATTTTAGAAGTCCATTTAAGTTTGTTGCTCGACATAATCCAGTGACAAAAGTCATCAAAAACATGGTTTTACATTTACATAAAAACTATAAATACTAAGTTATATCTTTCTTCACTTTGTTTTGCTGAGATTATACTTATATTTTCGTCTTACAGAAATCTTTTAAGCATCCATAATTTCTGAAATAATACTTTAATATACACAATAAAGAGTTCATCAGTAATCCGTAATTTGTCGTTTTTGATTTACATAAGTAACTATTCATAAATTTTCTTTTTGCTTAATTCCAGTTCCAAGTAATTTATTTTCACGTATTACTCAACGATCAGATAGCCTGAGAAGCGGTTCTAGTTCTGTGAAAAAGCGCGGTTCATTAACACCTAGTGCTAAAGATGGAAATCTTAATCCACGTAAATCACTTGGTTTCGTAGAAACTGGTCAACCCAGATTAGGCCAACCAACAAGAATCAAGATTACAATTACGGAAAGTACAGAATTCAAGGTTAGTTGAATATCTTGCTCAATACTAATATTTCTGTAGTTGCATTATGATTTTGTACAAAAATCGGTTGAATTTATATTTCTTCCATCCTTTGCTAATATATCACTTCTATTAAAAGGTTCTAGGTAAACAATGCAAAAATCACTAATTAAATAATTTATTCACAGAAATTATACTCATCACTTTAATCTATAGCAAAAAGAAAAGCTACTTATATTTCATTTATTATTTATACTTTTCAGTAGAATGAAAAATGTTTTTTAGTCTAGCTGTTGATTTAAGTACTAGAATTGATCAAGTGTTTTCAATTTATCTAAATCCTGTGTGGATTAACTCAATATTGCCACTAATTTAAAGTAGACTACAAAAGTGACTGTCACGGAAATACACTATACACTCTTCGTTCTATTTGTGACTTGTAAGCTGAACGTACCTACACCTCATTGTTGATATTCGCACAGAGATTCAAGTACAGTATCTTTGTTTCAACTGTCCTAAATACTTTCGGTTTATTGGCAACTTTATTGCAATCAGTACAGGATCACATATACTTAGAGAAGTTGATCTTTCTTTAACATCGACAACTCGGAGATTTAAGCAACAGTTACAAAGGAATAAAAATTCAATTTTTCATAAGCCAGTAGATGTTTTTACTAAGTAGCTAGATGTACATTGCATTGGAAGTATGAAGCAAAAGCTTATAAGTTTGTTTCCCCGCACAAACATTAAAACTGGGGTGTGGTTGCATCCATCTGACAAGTCGCAAACAGGAAGAATACGCATCTTGGATTCCATTGATAACAACTAACCAACTGAGGTTACTATGTTTAAACAAGTAGATCTTTCTACTGTTATTACTTAAATAAGAAAATATTCATTTTCGTGATCAACGCTAGGGATTGATCTTTGTTGTGTTTAGAAATACACTGATTTAAGAAACGCAGTGTTGCGTCCGGTTTTGGATTCTTTGGTAGCAAAGACAAACCATGATTCAACATACATGCAACAGGTGCAGTTCTAGCTTATTAAAGTTTCTACTTTAACTACCAATGACTAGTACATCAGTTAGTAAATATGTTAAATGACAAATCTAGATCTTTTAGTCACGAAATTCAAAGAATCTTTTCTATGGAATATGTTGAAGTGATTATTATCTGATGTAAACCTTTAATTTTGATCAGAAGTTGATATATGTTGATTGTGTTTTCAGTTGTCAAGTCAAATCGGGAATAACTAAATGTTGATTGTTAAAAGCACGAATCAATAATTGTAACAATGTCTCTAGTTAGATTATATGAGTTATCTAAATTTGTACTACTTAGTCCATCTATGCAATTATCGGTTAGACGTTGTTTTTTAGTATACTATCCAAATTAATCTGATATACGTAATAATTTTCGAAAACAAAATCTTATCAGCATACAGTCCCTTTTTTCGTGACAATCGCAAACGACCATTCAGAGTAATTATTAGTTATTATAGAACAGTTTAAATGAATAAAAATGGCGAATAATCACATGCATCTGTCAGAAATTAATTACATGACAGAATATGTAATAACATAGTTCATTAATTATTTCCCTCGGCTAATCAAATATAATTAACATTAACGATACATTCAAATGATGTTCGGGTGTAAATTAATTCTGACTCAATTATTTCCGAAAAAAAATAGAATAGTTTCACAAATATTCCATATCTATCTGTCTAATTTATTCTCATGTACACTTTAGTTTATACGAAATTTGTTACATTGGGACAATAAAAGTGATGGTGATTGTGTTCTTGAACGTTTGTATGGATAATAAAATTTGCTGGTGCATAACAGACTTCATGAAATGAGTATTATTATTCAAACATAAAATATTTGTACCGATAACTGATAAACAACCGCATAATGTTTTATTACTTCACAGTATCTTATGTTTTGGGCACTATGTTTAGCAGTGAATCGAAGTTCTTACCATTAGATTGTAATATCAATAACCGTGTCACATTCAGCGCGAAAGATGTTAAAAATAATAACATATTGTGTTTTGTAGAAACTATCAGTGAATTTCAAGGAGACTTCTCTTCAGATTTGAAATTCGTCAACATTGAACACTTTATTTATAACCACATAAACCTAACCGAAATTAAATTGTCCGATTGTGGCTTACTAAATTACCTTAGTTATGCTTCCCACCTCCTGATGAATAGGTGTAATTACCTTAGAAAGATTTCTTTTTATATTGATTAACTTTAAAGCCAAAATGGTCAACCTGATTTAGCAATCGGCCTTTTCAATGCAGCATGTGGTTTCTTATTCATTTTATTAGATCGTTATCAGTACTACAATCTTATATGGTAATTTTGCTGTTCTTAGGATTCATTTAAATACTAAACATTATTATTACAAATATGATTGTTTAGCATAAAGTAAATCATATCATCGAGAGGAAAATTTCCTTCACTGAATTAACTTAATTCTTTTTCAGTAAGCATTTTAAGTTCAAAAGCGCAGTGTACATGATATAATCTACCGAATGTGAAGTGGAAAGACTATAAATTCTCGACTTACATTAACTAATCAAAGTAGAGTAGATCATTTAACTGAGTGTATGACCACAATAAGGCCTTTGATGTTGGTTTCAAACATGTTGAAAATAAGCACTGCATTTGTTATTAGTAGAGATTACAGAATATGCCCACACTTTTTAGGTTCTTTCATTCATATTGTATCGGTAAACAGCTATCAGCCCAACTTACTGATTAGATAACATAACATAAGAAATAAAAGTAATAATTGATAATCGGTGATTTTATCATATCTACTGAAGCAAAAGTTTCATTTTATTAATATGTAGGCAATTGGTCACAATAAATGATAACTTTGTCTTATATTTTGATTTATACGATAATAAAACTGAAAATATCTCCATCAATTTAAAATGTTTTCTGCGTCAAATTTTAATACTTTACGTTTGCAATATTTTACATTGATCTATTTATATAAAAAAACAAACTGAATAACATACAACGTGTAAATGTCAAGGAATAAACTACAGACCGTCTGTTTTGTAGCTAATCAGTTGATTTTCCCATCATATCTGTACTAATTTGTACTGGCTCCTGTTTGACAGTTCAGTAAAAATAATTTTCATTTATTTTTATGTGAACTGTATTAAAAACTAAGTTAAAATTCTCTATAAATCATTTTCTGCTTAATCAAAAGTTTTCATGAAAATATTTTAGTTTGAGAATAAATTTTGTAAAGTTCACATTGTTGTCACTCAATAGAAATCTGAATTTTTTCAAAACATAACTAACTAGAGAACCAATAATTTGTTACCATAAGAGTTCTTCTTTTAATTAAAAATTAATATTATTGAAATTATGTGTACTTTTTTCTCAATGCATATCACATCTTTGTAAATAGCGCACAATTAACATGTGTCAGTCATCTAACAATTTTAATTTGCTTCCTGTTTTTGTGATGTACTGTATTATTGATCTATAGAATTTATTTTTTGTGAAAACAAAGAAAACTATCTACTTTGTTTGTGTATATGTCACTGTAATTTTGCAAAAAAAATTTTCAAATCTACATTTTTAGCACGAATGTTGTGGTTTAAAAACAATAATGTAGGTCACCTTACATGGACTGCTTATGTTTTGAAGGTACATTATCTATGAGTAGTCATTAAAACACGAAATTCAATGTTCTGCATGACTTTCTGATTCAATTTTGAAATTAAAATATCACCCAAGTGTTTAATACATTCATCGATCGAAATATTATTTTTCCCAACCCACAAAAACTATATATATATTCGAACCCTAATCTCTCCGATTACTGTTAATATTTTTCCTACCTCTACTACTATGGGATTTGAATTGGCAATCACGTCTCTGTGCTAAAGTGGTATGGCAACTTGAACTGATGTACGTACGTACGAATAGATTAAGTTGAATACAAACTTTCGTTGAGTTATACACTGATAAAAATGAAACATTTAAGTGATAATTCACTTAGTTTAAGATAAAAAATCATGCTCGATTCACAAGTTAATGGCTTATCAATGAAGTACTACCCCTTTCATATTTACACGTTTTTGTACTGCGAAACAGTATTGATCACTTAGTCAAATCATCCGGATTTCATTAAGAATAAAGATGAATATGTCGAAAAGATATTTTATTTATTTTTACTGTGATGATCGACGGCAGTGGGTTTTAATTAATTCGAAATTTGTATTTGGTGTCTGTTTAGTAGACTTTTTTTAGGGGATATATACTAGAGTCTAAAGATAAATTCCAATACATATTTCATTTGGATTGACTCGACAGATATCTGTAATATGCGTTAACAACCTTCAAGTGTATCAAAAAACAAGGTTTACCCACTTTTAAGACATATAGCTACAATGACTCTACACATTACCATGACAAGCTCAATTGGACTTTAGATTACTTAAAAGGTTTTTTATGAACTGTCCCATCAAATTACAATCATATTATATTTAAATTGAACCGATAAAATATCTAAGAAGCTATTAATGAAAACATTTATCGAAATTAACTTCAATATTGTAGATTAAATTCATTAACTTCTACAGAATGACAGGTCACAGTTATTGCCAAATAAAAAAATGTCA
The DNA here is from genome assembly GCA_944470395.2 of Schistosoma turkestanicum. Lineage (NCBI taxonomy): Eukaryota > Metazoa > Platyhelminthes > Trematoda > Strigeidida > Schistosomatidae > Schistosoma > Schistosoma turkestanicum. Next base: position 48,748,713 of record OX103971.1, read on the forward strand.
GAGTGCTTTAAAAAAATTATACAATATTGTCATGATCACATAGTTCATACTTTCTTCTTTTAAATATTGAAAATTTCTTAGAAATAAATCAAAAAATTTTGTAGTTCATTTTTTCGAAAGAAATCTGACTTTTAAATAACTTATAAATAGCATGTGCATAGCAAACCTCCCATTTCGATGTGTCGTTATGGTCAATTGAGTGAATAACTTATACATTTAATGTGTCCACTATACGCTAGTTTATATATTTAAGGTGAATATCACAAAACAAATAATAAATTCTATAACCAATGAAATAGAGACTTTTTTTAATAAACAAATTATTTAATAAGAAACAAATACTTCTGTTAATCAATGTCTATCAAGATTCTTTTGTCATATCGTGAAAATCAAAGTTGTTAGAACTGACTTACGCATCATTAAATATTATTTAATAATCATATCAATACTATGGAATAGTAATACATATATCGGTTACGCAATCGTGTGAATACAAACTTCACACAAGTTCGGAGAATATTTTTATATTATAAATAAAATGAACGCGAGCCTAAATGTTTCCCAGTTTCTCGTTCACGTCAAGTTTTGGAATAAATATTTATTATCATTATTATTATTGGCAGCAATGCATTTTCCTAATTTTAAAAAGAATCACTAGACAACGAATACATCATGAATTTATTTCATTCACAACTTCACATTATCTATTTCATCTTTATTTATCTTAGTAGTTAACGTTACTTTGAATTATTAAGTAAACAAAAGAGAGTAAAAGAAAAAAACCAGAGACAACAGTTTATTTACTTTAATTTTTGTGTTTTCTAGTGTTTGTTTCTGGCGGGGGAGGATGTTGCTTACGAACCTGTCTCTTTTCTTCACTATTTGTAACCGAAAAAAAAGATGACTAAAACACTGTATCGTATCTAATCAAAATGGTTTTTTTTGTACTAAATCGTTCATAAATTTATTCTGTGCACTAGTTTCTTATTGCTCAGACGCTTTTTTACAGATGGCATTATTTACACAAGCGATAGAGCCATAGACTCATTCAGTTATTATATTCTTATTTCAAATTATAAACGACCCAATGACACTGTAAGATAATAAAATTATATTTCATTTTGTTTGAAGTTGGTTTTCTTGGTAATAATTATCAAAACTAACTGTATTTAATATAATGATTTCAATAGTCTGTATATAATATTGTCTGTGTTTAAATTGGAATAATTCATAGGTAAAACTACATTTTAATTAAAAGCACACATCAAATTTCACTGGGATTCCATCTGTCGTAAGGCCAGAGCTGTATATTCAAGAATTTTAATGTTTCTGACTAAGTCACCTAAAAAGGATACTCAGACAACGGTACCAATAGACTACTGTGGAAATCGAAATTCTACTTACTTCACTATTCGAAACAGTTTATTAGAACTTCGAAAAAGCTATCTCAATTTTTCTGTCTAGTGATACTTTTATATATTTCAACTCAGTGATCAGTTGGTTCCGTCCGAACTTAGGAAACGTAAGATAATCGGCTTGAGCTATTGCAATAATCACAGGTTTCTGTTTCTGTGGAGTTTCGAACTAGGAAAGAATAAAATGACTCTTCGTTTTAAGTATTGCCACCAGTGTCAATAGTTGATATTCAATGTTTCTTAATCAACTTCTGTTTTTAACTGTCACAAATAAATATGTGTCTTAATCGGAAGAGTCTGATGACGCGAAATTCAGTCAATGTATTTGTTCTGAAGATAGCTTCACTTTCAATTTGAATCATAGTATACACTATACCATACTATACTATATACCATACCAAATTAAGTAAGATTGTTAATTCATGTCAACAATTTTATTCGGAAATCGTGCTTGCATTTAAAAATCAGAGTTTACTTCCCTTTCAGTAAAATATGTCTTCTTTCTGCATTTTCGATCATATAAAAAGTAGATTTTTTACTATCCCTAATACACGAGTAGTAACAGGTATAACTAAATGTTTTCAAAAATTTTCCCTCAGTACTCTGTAGTTGAGGAAAACCGTTACGGTTGCTAACCTTCAATTAGGACAATATTCAGCAATTCCAGTGTTTAAAATTTTTTGTTTGTAAACATATGTCTATAGCTGTACATCTAACTTCAATATTGAGAGAATTCGAACTTATTTTAACCAAATATATTCATTGAAAACAGTCATGTAATGGAAATTAATTATTTCAAGTAGATAAATTCTCAGCGTTGCGCACACAGAACGTGAATAAACTATTATGCATAACTTTCACTGTATCCATTCCATTGAATGGTCATGTTTTGAAAACAAACAACTATCATCTATTTCTTTACTTTACCCATGTTTTACTACTACGCTAGACATTCAACACCAAGATAATTAGCAATGCATTATTCCTCAGTGGATAGGTCACATACATTTTTTCCTACGTTTTTAATAACACTTTAATACCACTGTAGGTTTAAATTGATTTGATTCACATTAAATTTGTCTTCAATACCATTGATGGTATTCGATTTATTAGTTCACAAAAATTGCACTACTTATGGTTAATAGAAATAATTCACCAATGAAGCAAACAAATAGATCTCTATCTAGGAGAGATGAGAAAAAGTCACATCACATCAATACGATATTTTATTTCTTTATTCCATCACTAGTTATCTTTCATTGTTGTTTTTGTTTTCATAATTCATGCCTATTTTTCAACATCGTAATGATCATAATCATTAACATCATCAGTGGGTTTTCTTTTTTATAAACTAAATGAAAACAACATTTCAACGTCGTTGTTGTTGTTGTTTTCATGTTTTCTGTCGTGTTTATTTTTGTGCAATTTATTCATTTATATTTTTTAAATTGGATAAAAAAAAGGACGAAAAACATTCAGTGAAGTTGATAAACAAAGAAAACAGTAAAAAAGCACTTTCTTTTTCTGAATATTTATTTTAGTCTAGTGTTAATCCCATGTGATTTTAAAATGTACGTGCAAAATACACAGTTATATTACGTAATAAGATCAACAACTGCAAACGACACATTTGAAAAAAGTTGAAAAACAAGTAAGAAGTAAAGGAAAAATTAGCCAAGATAGAAATTATGCAACTGTTGTGTATTGTAGTGATAAGGTAACTTTCTTACCAAGTTAAACTTTGCTTTCAGCTAAATTTCATAAAGAGATTAGTCACTTGTTTGTAGGCTCGGATATTTACTAATATTTCGAGTGCCCGAATTCGACTCTGCTTATTCCCATGAAATATTTTGGTAGGATTAGCAGTTTTAATGTCAACAGTTTCTCTTCAACTTACATACATTGATCTACAGTCAGAAAATGTGTTGCGTTAATTTGTGAGATTGAATTAAGTACTGGACTTTGTAAATACCAAATGTTTTAACTCAACGATAAAATGATTATGACAATACTATCTACTTTTTATAGGTATACATGTTTTCTTAGTTACTAGAAATCCTTTTAACATGCATAACGCGATACACGTTTTTATATCTGGTTTATCCGTAAAATGTGGTACTCTACGGTTTACCTCACAAGAAATTTCTTTTGAACTTAAAATATGTCTTTAGTTATACTATGAATTCTATAGAATTTAACTTAAAATTTTCCGTAAAAGAATATGAACTCCAGTAAATACACGTACTTAAAAACGAATCCACTCATATAAACCTCATTACTGCTGATTAGAAAAGTAATAATGTTTTTATACAAGCTATAATTATGATTTGTTGCATTTATCTTTTTTAGAACACTGTTGACAGGTTAGTAAAACAAGGAACACTGGCTTTAGTGGTAGGTACGTCATCTTGGAAAGAACAGTTCATTGAAGCGATCACAGTTAGTGCTGGTATGTTGTTTTCCATTCTGTTTACTTTTTGATTATTTTCATTTTGAAATACAGTTGATGATAAAATAGCAAATGGTAGAGAACTATTGCATTTCACAATTAAGCCAACAATGCCAGTCAATCACAGTGAATCACAATTCCACTTTACCATAAAGTCTGGAAATTCTAAATGTGAATTTTCAATCCAGATTTTGAATAGCATTATACTAGCTTTCATATGAAGCTGCTATTTTTTGTAGCCCTTCATGATTTTGCATATTTTTAAAGTTGCAAAGTCACAGACTATAATATGGAAACTGGTTAAAACGAACAAAACTGACCAATTCATATTTTTTCTTATATTTGATAAATATAAGATTTATTGATAGTACCATCATGTATATAACTCAGATTTCTAGCAGTTTAATAAAGTACCTAATACAATTTCCTTATGAATACAACGATATTAAGTGAAACAGCATGGTAATCTTTTTATAGTGACCAACTTTTAGGACAACAATAGATAAATTTAACTGAGTTATGTTCAGGAATATGTTAAACAGTAGAGTCGTTGATATTTTCATTCTATAGTCAACAGAACTTCATTACTTTCATCAAATGTAAAAATATACGATTTTAACCCTCCAGCATTACACATAGTTATCCTTCTTATTTTGCTATCTCAGAAAGCCTGTGAAGCAGATGAGAGGACAATTACTTCGAAAAAAATTCACAATAAAGATGATATTCAAATTTCAGTCAGTCTCAAAAGGAATTTTGAAACCATGCCACTTTTCAATGACTAGTAAAAGAGTTTTCGTGAAAAAGTGATTTAAATGCTTTTAGTAGTTACATTGTCTAATTGTTTTATAGTGGTTAATTAGGAATGATTATTGATAGTTAAATTATAGAAGCCAAGTGCAATTGAATAAAACTAACAATATGTAATGCTTGTTAAGCACAAAAGTAAATAGTAGTTGTACGTTTAGACCTTATTTAGATCAGTTCTATACAACTTATTTATCACAATGATAAAATTCCATGTTTTGATTCTTCGAAAGTTGGACTGTTTCACAGGAATAAGCTCTAGGGAATAGAGAAATATAATTTCATATATGAAGACTATTAATCTTTAATGTTTGTGATAAGGAACCCTGACGTCAGCTGAAAAACAATGCATACAATATTAGTACAATACAATTACGTCCCGATCAGCGTTAGATTCTCATTGGAAACCTGAAAGCACTGTACAGCCGTTTCCTCCTAACATAGGAATCATTAGCAGTGCTCATCCACGAAGTCTACGCTTGGGTATCGAACCCAGGTTTCCAATAGTTGTCTAGCATTTATCGATGCATGATTTTAACGAAAATCAATAGTCTCCGCTACCCTATAATGACAACTCAATTACTTTGTTTTTCGTAAGTTAAAACTTGTCATGTTTTTACATTTTATTTACCACTTATCTCTTTAATGATATAGTATTAGTTCATAGTCAGTTATTCATTACTGACAAATGTTTTTTTCGGAACTCACGAATAATACTACCATTAAATAATATGTTTATTAAGGTTTTGTACATTAAATGAAATAAATTAGACGTCGTAAACCATTCTTTAAATGTCCTGAAATTTTTTATTATTCAATATAACTATTATATTTTGTGCTTTTTCTTTGTTTTCATTGTAAATATTTAACTTTGGGAAAAAAAGGTGGCGATGTTGAAGGCGATGACGAAGAAAAATTACCTACATGCATGGATTATGTGATGCATTTTTTGACTGTTTTCTGGAAAGTTCTCTTTGCATTTGTTCCACCAACAGGTAGTTACTATTTAATTGTTTGCTGTAAATGCATTCACACAAGATTAAAATAATTAGTACATCCTATTAGAGTTTATAGTAAAAATGATTTATCTTTTTTTAAAGGGAAACACATAATGTATAAGTATTTCTAAAGTGCATATTATTTATTAATTACATTATATAAATTCTCCTCTCATTAACTAATTCGGTAAACCTCTGTAATACGGCATCATTAAATGCTAATTTACAGGAAATTCATACGTTTGTTATCCAACTTCTTAATAATAATTCCACTTGTGTGTTAGTTACTCCTACAATTTTGTATTGTTAGTTTTCAACTGATAACAGAATTGTTGATTTTTAAAAGTTTTTTTACTGATTGATTTTTCTTTATTATAAGTGGAGAAAATATATGGAAAATTACCAGTTTAAGCCATAAGACAAAAGCAAGACCTCTTAGATATATGATATAGCAAGTTACTTTTGAATCTAGTCTAAGGTGAACTCAATCCAACTTATTTTATAAAAATTATTCAAACTAAATGTTTACTACAGAGAACACATCCTAAATCGAAGTTCTTAATAACTAATCAAATCTTGATCTCCGATAAATTCGTTTATTTATCAAGGGCGTAAACGTGATGAAAACAGTTTATCAGGTCAGCATAGTTTTTATTTCTTCAGTTGACAGATTGATAAGTCTAAATTAGCATAATATCCAACTGAAAAAAAAAACAAAACAATGGATTCATACTCTCCTACTTCACTAGCCTTTAGGCCAACAGATGGAAAGAAGCAAAGATAATTGTTTGTGTCAAAATGTAATATAATTTAATCATGAAGAAAATATTTCTGTCTTATAAATACTGTTATTAGGCTAGAAGTGTACAAGTAATAGTATGTTATGTTTGTAACATAGACTACTTTTAATTCATTCGATAGTTGGCATATACAATATCGAAACATTTAATTCATTTACTTAAAATGTAACACATAATCGGAGTATTCTACACTTACCGTTTGAAACAAATAAAACTATGATGCAGAAACGTTGATGTTCATTTTAAGGATATTTGCTCTTATTTATTTCACATATTCACCAACCCTTTCAAAAACATAATCATAACTGCATTACTCTCTGACTATTACCCTCGATATTCCATGAATTGGAGTTAAAGACGATCGGTCCAGCAAATTATTTCATCTACTTCCAACTATATTTATTTTTTCCATGGATTATAAGGGCAACAAAGTTTTCGCATCCAACTAGTCGTTTCATTACTCTTGAATTGAATTTACTTATTACTCTGAAAACAATTACATATTCTCAGTCTTTTTACAGAACAAAAAGATGCATACCAATCCTTTTATTATGAAATATGAATGTTTTCATTTGGCTACATATAAAACAGAATCTTCTATGCATTAAATTGTACTGATTATTTGTGATATTTTAATTTCGATATGCAATCAGGAAGAATTCAACTGAACGTTATTTGAATTCTAAAATAACCAAATAGAATAAATAAAAATTATTAACTTCTTGTCTTTTCGAACTATCAATCCTAATTAATGGATAAAATTATGAATTTTTATTACTGTAATAAATGATAAAATTCTACTAAAATATCATTGTTCATTTTGTTACAACACAAAGAAATTATTGCATTTTAAAAGAAAGCAATATATGATACAAGTCTAATATTTGATTAGTTTGTACTAAACTAAATTATTTATCTTTAAAATATAATTAATTAAACAATCAGTGTATCGAAAAATGGTGAAGTAATAATAACTCGTTTGAATACAGTCATGATGTAACATTTTACATTTTAAATAATATAAATTAAATAATTTCGAATTAGTAGTTAAATCTTTTTTTTCGAAAATCCCTAAGTAACAAGTTCATTTAATTTTTATTTTCGAAATCATTTATCATGATAAAACAAATTTAACTTTGGTTCAGTTACAATTTAAATTGTTTTTGCATTTTAATGCATTACATAACTGTCTTATAGTTAATTCTAATATTTATTTCAATGTTTAACCTATAATTGTGGTCTTTTACAATAAAATTAGGAAAATAATAACTTTGAAAGTTAGGTTTCTAACTATTTACAACCTCTCATAGAATTTTCACGTGGTTATCATGAAAAAGAATGACACTAGTCGAAATTGGTCAAAGAATAACAAGGAAAACTTGACTGAAATGAGTATTTACTTCTCGTCTCTAAATCATATTCCCCAAAATCTAGTTTAATAATGAGTGGTTAACTATTAACATAAATATATCTTAGTTTCAAAACAGTGATTAAACAAGCGGCGGTTAATTAAAGAAGATTAGATTTCTTAAAACGTTTGTAAATAATAATCTAGTTCATTCTAAATATGTATAACTTGAATTCGAAACGAACTTTACCAGACGCAACTGTGATAAAGGATCAGACGTAATTACTGGATTGTTTGAATACACGATCCACTAGCAAAAATGTGTACATCTTATCATAAAACATCCATTTATAAAACAAGCTTTTTCTTGGCTATCTTCTTCCCTCTTTCGCTTCGTCTCTAACTTCAGGGTAACATTCTGTTGTCCATTCACTGCATACTACTTTCAAGCTCCGTTGTAAGTAATACGCATCATACTATTAGCGTTTCGAGTGACTTCATCAAATAAGATTGTGTCATGGTATACATTACAACTAAATTCCAATCAACTATTCGATAATCCTTTCTCCGTTACTTAAATAGTATATAATTAATTTACAACGTAATCAACTTATTATAGATTTCATAGTCAGATATGATTAGTTATTTTTATCCATTATCACAACTAAATGATCATAGTTTAGTTAAGAATTCTATTGATTAAGCTTCAATAAAATACGCTTGTATTTATGATTGTTAGTTCAAATTAATCAAAATCTATTTACCATTATTCTTAAGGTCACAAAGACTAACATGATCAGTTCATGTTACAATTATATGAGATAGTAAAACGAGACTAAAATGATTATTTGATTACCCAAGAAAATCATAAGAACATTGAAAAGTTATTAACTAATTTATAAATACTCTGAATAATTCAAATCAGAGGAAAGATTTTTGATCGAAATCTATACTAAGGTAATCTGCCACGGATCATATAACATGCGATACGTGAAGACTGATCAAATAGTTTAGAATTCTTATGATTTATTTGAAGAATATTGAAATCATAACCATCTTCATGAAAATTATTTTGAGTAAATCTTAACACTAGCTAAGAATTTTTTCTAACAAATTGTTACAAAAAGAAATAAATAAGGCAGCTATTATTATTATTACTACTATAGCATATCGTGTGGTTTATAGTCGTTGTTCAATGCGATTATTGGATCATGAATTTTTCAGAGTATAGAAAATAAAAGCTATACACGAATTGGCACAGATTTTTTTTCTGTAGAAAACCATGCGGGCTATCGTATTTTAATTAAAAATAATTTATTTATTCATTTGTTTTTATTTAGTAAACGACATTTTGGCGTCATTTAATTGCTTCACAAATAAACCTGTTTTAATAGAACTAACATTACCAATACACCAATATATACCAGCAGTATCTAGTAAAATAATGTACACATTGAAAGTAAATCACAAGAAAAAATTAGGTTCTAATTCAGTTAGATCACTTCAAAAAGGTTTAGTTAACAATAAAACATGTTTTATTATGTTATTTTATTCTTTTTTTATAAATCTGCTCTTAATATATGGAAAAAGTGATTATGATTCCACTAACTGGCTAGATAGTTCACTTTAGCTGACACTGACATCAAAAAAACAAACATAAGATTATATTTTGGGGCACAGTTTTGGAGGTTTGCGATTTTTTACACATTTGATATCATCAATCAATCATTGTTAGACCACCATTAGAAACCTGGAAGCACTGGACGGCCGTTTCGTCCTGGTATGGGACTCATCAGCAGTGCGCATCCACGACTCCTGCTCCTCGCAGGATTTGAACCCGGGACCTTTGGCATTGTAGGCGAACGCCTTACCATCGGACTATAAGATTATATATAGTCATTCAAACTTATGAATAATAAATGTATTTAGGCGAAATATGAAACTTTATAAATCTTCATTACACAACTTATAACTACTCAGCTAACAAATGCTCTCTCATGTGTTCCTCACTTCATAAATCTAGGATATTAGGTATTTTCAAATAATTCAATTAATACGTATGAACTCATGAAACTTAGGACAGATAATTCGAACAAAAATAAAACACAATACTGAAATTCATTGAATTTTTTCTTCAGAATCTTGAAAAGAATCTGAAAAAAAACCGGGAAGAACTCGATTCACTTTCAAATATTTAAATGTTCTGCCCTTTTGTGTTATCGTCTGTAAAGAAGTTAGTACAAATATGATGTTTATTTTATCAGTAGATTTCTGAGATTGTTCAGTTAAATAAATCAGATTATTCCTCTTAACTTTATGCTACTTTTAAATATTAAAATAACAGTGAACGATGTATTGCTAATATATGTATATGAACTATTTTACTTGTATCTATGAGATTCACCGTATTTTATTTGATACATGAATAATCACTTTCACTAGCTAAACACAGATAAAGAATTATTAAGAAAATGATTACTATGAAATATCATTCATTTATTCTATTTTGTATTATGTTTCTGATTACAAAATCATTTAGAATGCAATTTTCAACGTTAAATTTCAATAGATATTTTTTATACACATAAATGTTTATTTCATTGTATGTACAATTACAATAATCTGTTTTTTTTCTAATCTAATTACTAGACTACGGTGGAGGTTGGTTTTGTTTCACTGTATGTATATTGGTTATTGGTGTTTTGACTGCAGTTATAGGAGATATAGCATCGTCATTTGGTTGTTCAGTTGGATTAACTGATGCTGTTACAGCAATAACATTTGTAGCACTGGGTACCAGTTTACCAGGTAATGTTACTGAAGAAGTAAATTAATTAGATATTGAACATTGTACAATATTTATTAACGTTACTTTCTTATCCTTAGATCAAGGATGTGAAAGTGATTTTCACTTACTGATTAAATCTCAAACATCATAATAAAATTATATAACAAATAAAACATTCATAAATTTAATCTTGCTTAAGTGAATTGGGATTCAGAATCATTGTTCTGTTGAATGTTTCTTGAAGCACTATTTCATTTTGAGAGTCTCATCCAGTAAAAGGAATCTGTAATTTCTCTGAACAACAAAAGGAAAATTGTATTCCAGTCAAAGTCCACATACAGGTGGCGATAAATTCAAAAAATTACTGGGCGAGAAATGAATTCTACCAAACTATTCTAAACAAACTAAATCAATATAAAGGCACTTAAAGAATTACAATCTCGCATGCATCGAATAACATGTATGACACTTTCATGATAATTAGGGAAACTATCTCGAAATTCTCTTGATTAATGCCAAAATACCTCAGTAAAACTACTTTCGCAAAAATTAGTTACGGGCACTTGTATTTCCTAAGAATTGAAGATATTACTTCCTTTTATTGCACTATAACGATTGTGAATGACAGATTAAGCAACAATAATGAAACACTGCTAGAATACTTATTGTAATTATATAAAAATGACTCTATCAAGCTAGTTTGTTCTTTGAAGCAATATAACTAAATTTAAACAAATATTCTGGTTTTTGTAGAAATGATTTTCTAATTACTACTCCATGGTCCACTTCGTGGAAATAAATTGCTAGTGACTTTATAAAACAACATAAAATTTCATGATAACGGTAACGATAATTGCATAAATTTTGGATTTGTTTTCCACGACCTCATCATATTCATATTTGCTTTTGTTTCCTAACAGCTTTGATTTGGAATGAAGTTTTCTTTTTCAAGTACCAGATTATTACTTTTCAGTTATGTTTTACTAATGTTATGATGTTTGTGAAATGTTTGAAGTGAACTGTTAATGCGACTGAATATGATCTTAATATAAAAATTATTGAGAATACTAGAAGGGCTTTATTGTTCATGTACAAATCATAGTTTAATTTATCCATATATTAAATGCTTACAACCTGGTTAGATTCAAGCTGCTGCCGCTGACAAAAAGTTGAAGATCTGTTAAGCAAGACTGTTTGGAGTCTAAACCAATTGTCTCTGTTCATTCAACACAAAGATGATAAAAATGAATAGAAGATCACATGATGAAATTCCGAACTAAAACTGATCTTATAAAGTTTCAACAAAAATACTTATCTAGGGTGACTGGTATAACAAAGCTGTGTACAATTAGTCAGTCAGTCAGTCAATCATATAAAAAGATAAAGTTACTCTATGTCCATCAACCATTTAAAACAACCTTATAGCTAAACGTTTAAATGTACATCAAAAATTTACTCATAAAATGTAATATGTAACATGTGTTGTTACGTAATGTTTGCATTCTTTCTAAGTGTTATTTAACAGTTTATTTATCATCTATGTTCCTTCATGTTCTACATATGAAAATATTTTAGATACATTTGCAAGTAAAGTTGCTGCTGTCGGTGATCAATACGCTGATTCATCTATTGGCAATGTAACTGGTAGTAATGCTGTCAATGTATTCTTAGGCATTGGTCTCGGTTGGAGTATTGCTGCTATCTATCATGCAATTAAAGGGACACAATTTTTAGTTCAACCAGGATCATTGGGTTTCTCTGTTACAACTTACTGTATATTTGCTTTAGTGGCAATTGTTTTAATTATGTATAGGCGTAAAAAATCCATTGGTGGTGAATTGGGTGGTCCAAAAGTTGCAAAATATATTTCAGCTTTATTTTTATTTTTCTTATGGTTTGTTTACATTCTATTAGCTGGTTTAGAAAATTACTGTATTATTGAAGGCTTTTAAAGATGAAGAGACAAATCAACGAAAAAAAGTGGCGGAGAAATAGGAATTATTATGTTCAGTAAAAAAAGCATCATTTGAAGTAAATATTTCTGTACAATATAAATACAAACGTATATACAAAAATCAAAATAAAATTTATTTCATTATGAATGAAAATGAACAAATCCAACACTCATAATTCCATTCACACTACTGACGTTGAACAACATCCATTGTAATAACTTCTAAATTACACATTTACATATATATATACATACAATTCGTAAAATTTATCACAGTTATCAGTTTTGTTCAATTATTCGATAGAAAGCTATTGACGGTGACATTATTCATGATGATATTATTATCATTACTCATATTTCTTCCTCTAATAATTTTAAACAAATAAATAGTTATACTTCTTTAATTTCTCATTGCTTATACCTCTTCTCTCTTTATCTTCGCTTAGAATCATGCGGTCATTTTCATTAAACACTGGACAAAACAATAAAATTGTTTGCTATTCCTTTCATGTTTTTTTTTCTCCCTCTCAACATAGTAAAACGTAACGACATGTTACAGTACTCATGTCTCTAATAATGTTAAGAATATGATTGTGTGGAATTATCTATGCTTGTGCACCAACCACTACTGAGAACAGAGCCTTAATGTATTTTATTTCCCCTAGATAATATACTTAGTAGCACTAATTTTTTTTTCTTTTGAATTGTGCCTAATCTTATTATCATTTTTCATACACATATATACATATACCTATATCATTTATACATGATAAAATAAACACATATAATAAACTACAATAAACGCTCATAAATTAGATTTTATAGTTTGTTTTTTCTCAATTACTTTACATAATCAGTGATTTTAAGATAATCCAATGAAGCAAATACATTCGTGCATATTTATTCTCATTCATATTGCATATTTTCAACAAAAAAATATTTAAAGAACAAAGTGACAAACGTCATTCTTACTTGTATACTGTTGCATTGATTTTACATTATTTTATATATGTTCATTCAGCCATTCATTCATTCACTCATTCATTTATATATATATTACTCCTTTTACATTTTACCTTGTTACTTATTATTTATCAATGTTAGGCACCAACATGTTAAAATTGTTTTTGGTTGCAGGGAGAGAAATAAATCATATTCATATTGCATAAATTTATCATAACAAACTAAAAAGTAGTGGTAGTCGTAGTCGTTGTAATAGTAGTATCTGTACCTAACATTTAAATTGAATTCAAAGAAAAACACTTGTATTTATTGTTTTGAAAGTAAACAAGCTCATATATATATAATGGACAAGTAAATATTCCTCTGTCCATATGATTATTCGGATTATTCCGAATAAAAATATACTCACATAGATTGTTCAAATTGTTCAAAACAATAATTATTCTATTTGGTTGCAAACAAACTCATCGGTGCTTCAAGAGTACAAGTCACCTTGGTCGTCTAATTTTGATTATTTAATTCATGTGAATTGAACTGAGTGTTATGTTACTTTCAACTATAAAATTTTACGATGAAATATACTTTGTATATAATATATATTTGTACAGAATTTTAGTTTCATTTACAAATACATATTTCCTTATCTTCTCATTAACTAATGTTTAAAATATCAATCATTTGATTATTCATTTTGGTTTATTGTTTTCAATCAGCTATTCTAGTTACATAAATGATTTGAATTTTTTGTTGAATTTTCAACAGTTTAAATAAATACCTTTTGAAATTTGGTTTTTTTTCTTATTCGCAAAAATTCTACAATCACCAAATATTTGAAAATAAAGTAGTTTTCATGAAATAGTTTACCACTTAAAACTATTGTCACATATTTTAAGTTAATCACTGCAGTTAGTGAATGCAAACAGAAATAATAATCAGAAACAAAAGTCCAAAATCAATCATTTTCTCAAATTTATAATTTTACTCCATTCTATCCTAATTTGTTTTTGGTTTTTTGGTGTGTTTCTATTGATTTTACTTATTACATGTAATATTAATAGTAATAATTTTACTAACTATCCATATGTATATATAAATATATGGATGTTTCATCTATCGTAACTTTATATCGTATTTGAATATACTAAGTATTGTAATTACATTTTTTACTGCTATCCATGTACACCTAATATTTCTGTAGATGATTTACATTATTTCCGAAATAAATACATCCTACATATTTATTTTATTTCGATTTGAGCATTCTACTCAACATAATTGCAATAAAGTTCCTGAGAGCACTTACACAAAACTAAATGAAGCATGTAGAATTTGCACTTATTAGCCGATCTCTCAACTAGTCAATGAGCTGACGCCGATTCTTCAACAAGAAAATTTCTTCGCTTTATTTAAAAAATAAACTGACTAACCTAATAAAATGTGTTCCCCAGTAGTTAAGCAACATATTCTATCTACTGTGATCAGCTTAATTATTTAGACCTTGTCGTTTGAGGTAAGTTTGTGAAAATTTATAGTTGTCATCACAAACTGACAATTAAGACAATTATGAAAACCGAAATGTACTGCTCTGTTACTTTCAATAGGTTAGAGATAAATAATAATAATAAATGCTAACAAGAATAGACTGTTATTTGAGACGTTTAGTCGTTCCACCGGTGATCAGATTGCCAGTAAGAATAAACCAATATTTTAAGCATAAAATGATGCTAAAGTTGATTACCACCATGAGTTTAAGCGTTAGAATTTATTAAGTAGTTAGATGTAATGTAAGATAGATAAAATTGTATGAAACAAAATTATATGCTCAGTTGGATAACGCAGCACATACAACAGCATAAAGAAGATAATATACGATTAAAAAACGAATACAGCTGCTGCCTTGACGTGGGTTCTGCTAATTGTGATGACCCAACAGATCTATATTAGCTGGAACATTTGTTACTCTGGGTAATAATGTGTAATGCAGTTACATTGGAGAACAATTAGTCTAAATCTTATGATCACATAACTTTGTGCATAAGTTGGACTACAGACTGTACGACTGAAATTATATGTTGCCCTCTGATGATTAGCACCATACCGATACCAACTTTTTGTAACTCAACGGAAGATTTGGAAAGCGTCCTAAAAAATATAGAGTTAACACACCTAAAACTTCTAAAAATAATATAGTGTGTGACTGGTATCAAGCACTTGTTGTTTGGGCTAATTGTTCACGCTCACAGATCAGAAAGACTGCTATTAATCCAGTTTGTTTTCCAGGTTCCTCAAAAAGGAGTAGCTTTCACCTACACTTGAGAATCTTTTGTTTACTATCAAACTCCTTCGTAACTAATCAATATTCCTTTTATTCTCATTATCAACTCTTAACCGCACATCCTCGATGTTAACAATTTAAGTTCATGTAATACCTGGTCTCTTAAAACGTCACTCTGAAAAACATGTTGGAGAATTAACTGTTCGATAATCGAGTCGAAATGAACGATTGGTTTCCCTAACTAAGTGTTATAATGCTGCTATGTTGCTATCCGAAATCCTACCGATTGATCAAATTCAGATACTGTAGTACGACCCCAAATACAGTTCCCGAATCACTAATATATCAGAACACAACACGATTAGAAGTTGTTTATGAGGCAGTGTACAGAAGGAAGGAATGGAATAATAAGCTTTACAGATAATGCATATTTAAACAGTTTGGCTGAATAGAAAACAACATTTGAAGTGACATTGATAGTTAGGACGACCAATGGGAAACAACATTGAAGTATGTGACATTGACAGTTAGGACGACCATAATATTGACCAGTAGGAATCGACCAATAGAATTAGACTTCCAAAAATAGTTCTCTTAGGATATTTGATGAATATCCTATCACCAGGACTCTGAGACCTTGGACTTTCAATGTAATTTGAGTCCCTAGCACAAGTATACAGAATCCAAGTGTAGTCATTTATTTGACCTCTATATTTAAAGCCTTTACTGCTCCCCTTTTGTCTTCGTTGGTGTTAATATAAGATTAAACTTGAAAGAGCACCAGATCTTGTAGAACTGGGTAGTGGTACACAGTTTTTGGTGCATTGTCCGAGTGGACAGGGTGCTAAATACACAGAAGGATAGGGACATACGACGTTACTTTCCGTTGCTTATACTTATGCTCCCCCTTACTGCAGTCCAAATGAAGCAGAAAACCAGTTTTATGGAAATCTTTTATACAACCAAACTATCAGATGTCCTAGTAAATTTTAGCACCCAAGTAGGTGTGTAAACCAAATTAAAGGACACTTAGGTATCAGTGTCCGAACTCAACAAACAGACAAAAAGATCCCTTAAATCGACCCAATGATAAAAAAATAGACCATATCACTACCAACTACCGTTGGAGAGATTAAATAGGTGACTGCAGCTTATGTCTGTCCGCAACTTAAAGTAGGCAGTAGAGCCACACTAGAAAGATTGCTCATAGTTTAGATTAAGAATGACAAAGTCAAAAGTGTATTTCAAAAAAGAGTCGGGAAGCAGTTAGTCAATCACAAAAGTCGAATTGATCCGGACGTAGGTTAGCATGTTATATAAACAGTTGTATAGACAAAAGTGGCATCTAATAGTAATTTAAACTAAACGGTTGTGTAAAAATTAGTAGGTCGCAGAAATCCCACCAGCTCTAGAGGGTTATTGTATATCAAAATCTTACTATGAATGTAGAAAGTTTAGTTGAATTTTACAACTGGCATTACTCGCGAGTAGGCGAAATGTTCATTCACCACTTGGAGAATAGGTATACTGTTCGGCAGTTAGCTGTTTTACTGTATGGTCATCAAATATTTTCTGCTACCATAGATAATGATATTCGTAATACTCTAGTATATGTCTCGACATTTTCATCTTTTGTGCTGATGTGGTGCGGCAACTTGAACAGATGCAGATGTGTCAGATTCTACGTTTCATACAACTAGTTATTCCTGTTAATCCAAAAGGACAATGATTTAAGCCTTTCTTAGTCTTATTATCATCACACTTCTATCTTTGAATAACAACTGATATTAGATTCTACTGAAAAAAATCCTTTTTAATGACAAGCTAGTTAGCGCAAAACTGTATAATTTTCTTTCAATAAGTAAATCACCATGAAGAGATACACAAGCAAAGACATGAGAATTCATTTGATATTCATCAGAACAATTAGTGAAACACTTGGAAATCTGTATACATATAATTAGATTAAGAACATTTAGAAAACTGGTATAATGATGTGCATATTATTACTATTATTATTATTATTATTATTATCACCGTTAAGAATTATGAACCATTTGGTTTTGATTTAAACAAATGGAAATTAGATTTCTGAAATTAAATGGCCGTCTTTTTAGCTTTCTTTTTGTAAGAAAAAGTCAATATGAAATATGTTAGGATACAGAAATTTTTGATTGTGACAAATATGTCAATGGTTTTGAAAAATATAATTTGTTACCTGGATCGATAAACAAAATATTTTTTTTTAATTCACACAATCTGTTTCAAAAGAATGTGTTATAACTATAAGTAAAATAGATATTTCAACAGCTTGGAAAAATTATCATTCACAATCATATCTATACCCAAATTATACATCGTTCAAACGACTTACATCATTATTTATTAGTTGATAATTCACAAAGTGAAAAAGAACAACTTAAATTTATCCATGATTAAATCCCAGTGTTTAGCGCATACAATGAATTTTTAAAAGTAATATTCATGGCAATAGAGAAACACAAATCGAACTCTTTGACAGTATACTCATTCGATTGTGAACTTTCAGATTTTAGCTTTAGTCACGCGGTTAATCAATACACAGAAGACCACTTATAATCATGGATACAAATTACCAGTCAACAATCTAACAAGGTGTATATGAGGCCCAGAGTGAAAAGGTTGATACTCTAAGTTACTTCAATACTCACTGAAGATCACTTAGTTTTAGTAATGATCTTCGAATAGGTGATTAGGAATCCGATCATGAATTACGCCTACGTTTTACTTAGTAATCATTTTCACCTTTAGGCCTTTTTTTTCATTTCCTCTCTTCTAATTCTGTTCTTCTTCCTTTAACTTTAATCCTTTTGCAATACTTTAGACTTCTAAATTTAATATAATTTTCTCATATTATATATTGCTTTAGTAGACCGATGTATGTGTCAATCAGTAAACGTAAGTAAATCATATCATCGGTAGGAAAATTTTCTTATTTTTATTGATTATTTAAAGCAGTAATGGGTTTTTCTTCAGTGTTCTATGTAAAGTTAAAAGGTAAGATAGCCGTTTCATCATGATATTTATGTTTTGCAACTACCAAAACGACATAACGACAACAGAATAAACAAAACATTTCCATGTTCACTCGAGCAAGATATAATTAATAGGCGAATGGAAGAGATGATAAATTTTTGAGAAAAAAACTAGTACAATATTCATAAATCAACGTACATGAATGACTACAAAATACCACTAGAAATATAGTTACAAATATCAGACAATCTTACAATTTACCATGCTTTCATTTGTAATATTTCTCTACTTATTATAATGTACATTAATGTACTAACATGATTATGCTAAAAATAATTTATTACTGAAAATGAACGTACATATAAGCTGTACAAGCAGACTTCTTAACATTATTAATCTATTAAAATAGATTATTTTTACGCATACATTGTTACAGGTAGGTCGAAGCATACATTATCAATACACCGATTATTGCTAACCAATCGTTTAAAAAAGAAATACACTTTCATTTATGGTCATCGATTAGGAGAATAAAGTTGAAGTAATTGTATTTACTGGAGTGAAAGACACCAGGGTAACAATAGGTTCATAATGGTCGATAATATACCAGTTAATATAAGGTATTATGTTAAAGTAGCCCGATAAGAAATTCAACACGACATCACACATCTAGTAGTACGTTTCGAATTTTCCTTTATTCTATCTACAAAGCCATCAAAGTCGTTTTTCAGTAATCTAATATCGTGTGCTCGATTAACATTGAAATAAAAGACGAATTAATTCCGCCTGTAGACCCTCTAGAGCTACTGCCGGTCCCAAGCCCAGATAAAAGAGGAGGGTTGGGATGTGGGTTGGCTACCCCTTCCGCAAAAAACTAACTCACTAAAAAATGCTAACAAGAAAAAATAATTCAAACTATAGAAACTCTGCCTTGGGAGTTAGGTCTTCATTTAGAAGAGTTATGACATCTCATGATGGAAGCCGAGTTCCTTTGGAAGTCATGAGGTTTGTGGATACGTTTAAAAGAGCATTGGTTAAGTCAAAAGGGGAGGGGACACCAGCGGACGCGTTACAAAATTTCTTTTTCGAACCCTAATCTCTCCGATGACTGCCAATACTTTTATTACCTCTACTACTATGAGATTCGAAGTGACAATTGCATCTGTGTGCTAATGTGGTGTGGAAACTTGAAATGTTGTACGGACATAGAAAGTTCAATGTTGTTGTTGACTGACTGAAAATGTGAATTAAATGTTTGAATCACAATCGCTAAATATAAGAGCGTCATGGAAACTCCCGAGTTATCACATGTCGATAGTATCATTTTACTCACTCCAAAATTAGTGTTCAGTCATTTGGAGCTGGTAAACGATAAAGACTAAAATAAGTTATTTGTTTAGAATTTTGATTATTGTGTAAATACAATAGTAAAATAACAATTCACGTACCATCTGCAAGAATTCGATTACCTAAGCTCCAGTCAATTCGAGTCCATCCTCATAGCCACCAAAAGCACTCTATAGCTAGTCAATACATTAAAAATTTTATAAAACATAAATCATCTCAGTCAAATTTCACAAACCTAAAATAATATTTTCATCTTGAATCGTTTTACTACAAACTTTAATGACCTTATGAAATAGACTAACAAAGTCAGTCAAACCTTTTATACTGTAAATTTATTCAGAAAAAAAAAATTTAGTGTACCACACCCAAAAAAAGTGTTTTACTTTTTCTTTCATTAGACCTTTAAAATAATTAAACAGAATAAAACAAGCATTGAGTATAACGGATGTTCTTATGTAGTTTATTGACTATTTTTTTTCAATGCTACACTTAAAAATTGCGATTATAAGCCTCATAAAAAATATATTTCACAAAACTATTTTCACACATCAAATAAAGTATAACTACAGGAAGTTAATAACAAGAGAGAAAACAATGCAATAGCAGCGAGTATATTACGGATATTAGTAAAGAATAAAAATTAAAGATTCAAAAGAAATTAATGAAAAAAAGAGTAATGAAAGGTATAAGATAAATATGATGATTAGGAATTAGACTGAAATTTTAAATCAATGTCGCTGTGTCAACACAAGTGATTCGGAGTCATCATCTGGACACTCTCTGAAATTACAATAATGGTTAGAAAGGAATTTGTAGCTCCGTACCTTATTTACACCAGCAGTAAATTAACAAATCCGACGGTATAGTACGATCATGTTAACCATTCTTCAGACTAGCTCACAAGCAAACCATCCGTCCCAAGTATCTCAACGGATGAAGGTTCATAGTCCCATAAGTGAATAATACTATGAAATCATCATCAGTATCCTCTTACGTGATGTATCAGATGAGGTCAGATAGACTACCTACTTTTTATACTGATTGATCTAGCAACCGGATATTAAATTGTGAATTCATCAACAGCTTAATCATTAATGCCCTATACCGACATTTTGGATTTTGGGTAGAATAAGGATTTGCTTTGAATTTCCAACCCAAATTTTGATTGGGCTGCATTATAATTATACTGCCACAAAAAAATTATATCGATTACGCCCTCTAAATCCATGAAATAATCCCCTAGTTATTAATCAATGCTATAGAAAAAACCTATGATGAGCATCAAAATATACAACTTATATAATCATCAATTGGTGATTAAGATAAATTATGTTTCTGTTGAGAATACAAGTGCTGAGATGAAGACATTTCTGTAGAGTGTTTCATTGTGGAACATAATTTACTCCCGAGGGATGTAGAAACAGTAGTATTTGTTCTTCGAATTTTTCGTAAGTCTTATTTCAAACTAGGAGACATTATTACTAATGATTCTGCTTAAAGATGAAGCAAGCGAGAAATTTGAAACAAAATAATATGAATTACTTTATTTAACAGTTTTTGAGTTATTAAACTGCACAAACAGAAACGATTGTGTGCAATTATGTTCATCCTTTAACTCCGCCTGGAGCCACTCTGGGCTACTGCTGGTCCCAAGCCCGAAGAAAGAATGAGGGTTGCACATGACGTTGGCGACCACATCCCACAAAAAAAGTAACTCGCCAGAAAAACACTAACCAGAAAACATAATTCAAACCATTTTAACTCTGCCCTTGGAGTTGGAAGAAGATTTATGACGTCTCGTGATGAAAGCCGAGTTCCCTCGCAATTCACGAGGCCGATGCCCCTTCTGACAATCAGAGCAACCATTCTTTTAGGTACATAGAATGTTTGAATACTGTGGGAGACTGAAGACTATTTCAAGTTGCTACGGAAATGAAAAAATATAATCCGGAGCTGCTTGGAATCAGTGAAACACAATGAACGCAGATGGGACAACTGAAACTAGCTTCAGGGGAACTCCTGTTATACTCTGGTCTCGAAGATGAAAATGATTCAAATACACAAGGAGTTGCACTGATGCTGTCCAAACATGCACAAAAGGCACTAATAGGATGGAAATCTCATTGACTTAGGATCATTAAAGCATCCTCCAAAACAAACAAAGAGGGCATTACAATGAGTGTCGTCCAATGCTATGTACACACCAACGACCACAACGAAGACGTTGGAGATCGATTCTACAAAAGGCTGTAGTCAATCGTCGAGAGATGCTCATCAAACGACTTGACCATTCTGATGGGAGACCTGAATGCAAAGGTTGAAATGGACAACACTGGATATGAAGACATCATGGGACGACATAGACTGGCAGAAAGGAACGGAAACAGTGAGATTTGCGAACCTATGTGTCTTCAGCAAACTGGTCATCGGCGGCAGAATATTCCCACACAAACGCATACACAAAGAACCAAATCGATATGTATCGGAAAAATTCGGAAGGACCACGGAGGACGTGAAAACCAAGAGAGGAGCTGATATAACCTTAGTAATCAGCAACAAAGAAGAACAGCGAAACTAGTGGGTAGAGCACTTTCAGGAACTCTTGAATCGACCAGCTCCACTGAACCCACAACATCGAGGCAGCATCCACGGACCTCCCAATCGATGTTGGTGCACCTACAATTGAAGAGATCAGCATGGCCATTAGAAAAATCAAGAGCGGCCAAGCAGTAGGACCAGACAACATTAAAGCAGAGGCAATGAAAGCAGGCGTGGAAGCAACTGCAAATATATTTCACATTCTCTTTAAGAAGATTTGGGATGAGGAACAAGTACCATCAGATTGGAAAGAAGGATACCTGTTCAAAATACCAAATAAAGGTGATCTCAACAAATGTGATGACTACAGAAGCATCACTCTTCTCTCAATACCAGGCAAAGACTTCTACAAGGCATTGTTAAACAGAATAACAGAGTCTGCAAATGCCCAGCTCCGCGATCGACGGGCTGGATTCTGTAAGGTTCGATCGTGCGCCGAACTAAGTGCATCCTTGCTGACCATGTTGGAACAATCAACTGAATGGGATTCACCACTCTACATCAACTTCATTGACTACGTAAACGTATTTGATAGTGTGAACAGGACAACACTATGGAAGCTTCCTCGATACTACGGCGTGCCTAAGAAGATAGTCAACATCATACAGAATCTTTACGATGGATTAAAATGCGAAATCGTGTACGGAGAACAGCTGAAATACTAGTTCGAGTTGAAGACCGGTGTCAGGCAAGGTTACTTACTCTCACCCTTTCTCTTCCTACTGGTGATCGACTGGATTATGAAGACAGTATACAGTGGACAGCTCGGATGCAGCTGGATGATCTCGGTCTCCTATCGCACACGCAAAAACAAATGCAAGAGAAGACGACCAGTGTAGCACCAGCCTCATCAGCAGGTCTCAACATACACAAAAGGAAAAGGAAGATTCTCCTATACAACACAACATGGGCCAACCGAACCACACTTGGTGGAAATGCCTTGGAAGACGTAACATACTCTTCATATCTGGGCAGCATCATTGATGAGCAAGGTGAATCTGCTGCAGATGTGAGGGGGCGTATCTGAAAAGGAAGGACTGCATTTCTTCAACTGAAGAACATCTGGAACTCAAAACAAATATCGATCAATAATGGAGTAAGAACGTTCAATACAAATGTCAAGACAGTTCTACTCCATGGAGAAGAAACTTGGAGAGCTACGAAGGCCATTATCCACAAGATACAAGTATTCATTAATAGTTGTCTACGCAAAATACTTCGAATCCGTTGGCCAAACACTATCAGCAACAACTTACTTTGGGAGAGAACAAACCAGATTCCAGTGGAGGAGGAAATCAGAAAGAAGCGGTGGAAGTGGACAGGACACACACTACGAAGAGCACCGAACTGCCTCATAAGACAAGCCCTCACATGGAACCCTCAAGGTAAAAGGAAAAGAGGAAGGCCAATGAACATATAACGCCGAGAAATAGAGAAAGATATAAGAAGAATGAACAAAAATTGAACAGAACTGGATAGGGAAGCACAGGACAGAGTAGGTTGGAGAATGCTGGTCGGCGGCCTATGCTCCATTGGGGGTGACAGGTGTAATTATGTAAGTGATGATCATCCTTTGGATAAGCTTTTCTCCGAAAACCCTTTAATATACAATGGTACGAAATGGTTATCCGATTTTAAATTTGCAGTTCATAACTGAATAGCTCTCGTAACACTTTGACTGATGAAAAACCTGCAAGAACAAATACCAAAAGTGTTACACCGACTCAACGATCACAAGCCGAGTTTCAAAGTCTGTGTAACAGTCATAATTAGAATATTTATCATACTGAACATGGGATCAACAGTAAGCTAGCATTCTACTCGAATGTGTTCATTGCTCTGTCTACTATGACTTTCGTTATAAACCGATTTCTTACAAATGGTAGTCTGATAAGTAGCATTTATTGACGTTTATTTTGAACAAAACCACGTTGTAACTGTAGTAATTCATAGCTTGTAAATTTAAGGAAAATTGTAATAAAATCGAAAACTTAGTTAATTGTCGTTAGATTAAGTTATATCAAACTGAATTACTGTAGTATCGGTGTAGTTAACAATTGCAAACATTTAGTATATAATCCAGGTAGTACAACAATACACATATTAAGAATTGTGATGGAAAATATGTGATGACTAGGCTCCGAGGTCGTATCGAACAGTTATCTTAGAATGGAAAAGTTTAGGTAGGGAATGTTGATAAGGATTAAATTCTCATTTCGTAGACAAGAAACTGTAGAACAAAGTAAATGATAAAAATCACACATGATTTGTCATATTTGATGAATGAAAGGTGATCAAAAAGAATGGTAAATCACGGGTAGAGTATTGATTCCTAGATTTACGGTTGTTTGTGGAATGAAGACCATCAATGCAGCACATAAATTTCACAATACTTTTAATACTACTTAAAGTAGGAGAAATATTTAGCAAAAATTCATTTACCTGGAGTAAATAGAGGAATATTCTAGGATTAGAGTCAAGTTAACGACGAATATGCGAATACGTTAATACTTACAACTGATTTAAGAAAATATTTTATGGAAAGTTTGAGAACAGCAAAAATTATTGAAAACTTATAACTGTCTATTTATCAATACCACTGATATCCAGGAAAAAAAATTAGTAGTCAAATGAGTGTCAGTGCACCTAGTTTTAAAATCAGATTTTCCTAATTTTAGTATCAATGAAACCACACAACTATCTAGATAAAAATCATTTCAACTGTGATTCAATGGTTGATTATTTCACGTTTGTACCACTGTGTCATTCCTTGTTTACAGTGTCGTAATACATATTAAAAAGCGTCTAAACTGAGTCTATACATGTACAACTAATACTGCAAGACAAATTATACTTATATATATATATATATATAATATATATATATATATATATATATATATATATATATATATAACACATAAATCATTTTATTTAAAATTACAGGTATTTATTTAAACAATGCTATTACAAAACAAGGATTTCATTGGAAGTTTATTATCAAAAAATAATCATTGTGAAAGTAGCAGTTCATAAATAAAAAGGTAATTGACTTTAACTTATTTATCAGAATATTCAAACAAGCATACAAAGTTCAATCATTAGACAAAAAATTTAATGGGAAATCATGTGTACATCACATAACAATGTAGAATACGGCAGAAACTATTAAACAAAAATTCATGATATTAAGAATATGGAGAAAAGAGACAAAAGCAGAAATTAAAAAAATCATACTAACAATTTAATATGAAATGAATAATTATAATAATAATAATAACAATAATTCTGATTATAAACATTATTACCTGATTACAATCAAAAAAGAAATATTCGAAATTAGTTATTGAGGGAATAGGAAAACTAATAAGCACATTGAGTACGCGCATATGTTTGTATACAAACCAAAAATGCACATTGTTCAAAATAGGTGGTAAATCACAAAAAAACAGTCGACAGTTGTAATTCAGTTCTGATCATTTGAATAAAATGTTCTGGCTTTCAAAAGAATAGGCATAACATCGATATTTGACGGATAATTCTGAGTGTAAATTAAACAAAACAAAAATATTAAATGAAAATATTTAAATGATTTTACTTTAAAATACTCTTGAAATAAACCTAAACATGAATTAACACGTAAACACCATATACGTTGAATGATATTTTAGCATTCTTCTCAGTCATACACATAATATAACAATTATTGACCTACATGACTAGCAGAAAAGCTAAGAACTTAATAGTTTAACAATTCAAAGTGCTCTTACTAACTAAGCAAAGCTTCACAATGTTGATAGCATGAAGTATAGTAAACGCATATTTATGTATGTGTATGATCATTGACGAATAACGATAATATACAAAACACATACAAGCTCTTCAATTCAGAAGATTTGAAGCGACAGTTTCTGCGTTAGTCTACAGCATATACTGACTTAAACTAGATAAGTATTATAGACTAAAAACAAAAATACTATTGAACAGCCGTTCGGACTCATAACTTTCGCGTGCGCATTCACAACTTCACTAAGTGTTAAGGATAAGATTTTGAGGTCATCCCTCCGGCAATTATAACCTTTGAAAAAAATATACTGCATTGTCATTTTATGGTTTCTATTTCAAACTCCAGTAAAATCATACCAATGATTTAAATAAATACAGACATCGGAAAATGACAAGTATAACTATAGCGAGTTCATTTAAATCTTGAGAAAGGATTTATATTCCTCTAACACATAATGAATAAGGCAAAATTTCACACAATAGTATAAGTAGGTTGAAAGAATATAAGCAATTTAATGCATGGTTCAAACTAATAGTCATTACAATATGATAGAAAATTTGGTAATCAATAATCCCATCATGAGAAAATATTATTCTAACAGTAGTAACAATTCATCTTTTGGATAACGTAGATAAAAAAAAAGTTAATTCATGACTTAAAATCAAATGACAATCAAAAAAGAAAACATTAGCGTTCTAAAAAAAACTATCCTTGATTTTTAAGATACGTATTATTTATCATACAGGATTGACAGCTCTTGTATCTCATAGTTAGTATCACGGATTGATTTTAGTTACACAACCACTAAGCAACTTTTTTAACTTAGTACGGAACTTCTTCGCAGCCATGTAGTGCCTTCTGATTTTCAATGCATGTTTAATTAAAACCAGTTCGTGATGCTATCTACGGGCATTTACCATTTGATGCTACGATAATCGATTTCACAAATAACAAACTGTTAAAACAGATAACTTATTTAGTCTGTACCAAATTATCTGAAAATATGTTTTGGAAATCTCCTTAAATTTGGAATTCTTTTCTTAAACTTCACAATAAAGAATCATACACAAATATTCATTACCAGTTAAGGAAAAACATGATTTTAACAACCAAATCAATAATTATTCATGGAGTATTTCATGATTTAATTAGACATCAATTCATATATCTTTGTACATTGGATTATTATTTTTGATGTACATAAAACGAAAACATATCCTACTATCAATAAGTGCTACAGTGTAAGTCTACAATTAAAAATACTGAAGTGATAGAATACAGAAACGAAAAAGCAGTTGTATAGTTGTAGCTTATTGATTTAAACAGTCTACTCTCGATTGTCTAAGTCACTGGTTTAACTATTACATTACAATGATCTCAGTTTGAATATTTACTTACAATTATATTTTCTCAAACTGAATACAAAACTGTTCAATGGTACTACTTATAACTAAAATAAAGTATTTACTACAGAGCAATAATCCACAAGTAAACTATATACATTAATTGGAGATTGTGAAACTATGTAACACACATATAAAGAGTTAATTTCTTTTAAATCCTATAAGAATAACATCTTAGAAGAATTTATATATATATATATATATATATATATATATATATATATATATATATGAATTTTTGAATTTGTAAAAATCATTTACTTGAAGAAGTTGAACAGCTTCAGGAAAATCAGCTTTTAACAGTTGATCACGAATACCACTATAATTGAAAGAAACATTATCAAAAAATAAGACAGCAATAACATTTTTAACAAAACAGTAAAGTAAGGTGGAAATCTACGAAGAATTAACAAAGAACAACAATGTTTTTCTTTCAAATCAATGACTCTGGTTATTGACTCTATAGAACCTTTGTTTTCAATTCCATCAACACATTGACTACTATTTCTTCTTTAGTGGCACTTTTTTATGCAAAAATAAAAATAACAACTCAACAATAGCGTAAATTAGTGTCTGCATGATATGCTCGCAAACTGATGTGCTCAAAACTATTACGAGTTCACCTTACTCGGTAAACGGAACGAAGAGCGATGACTCAGTGACGATAGGCTATTCTAATCTGTTATATTCGTCTCTAGGTACGCTTAAAACTATTACGGGTTCACCTTAGTCGAATAACGAGAACAAAACAATGAACCAGCGTCCAGGTAGGCTACTGTGATCCGATTGTTTTAATTGTACCAGCTAGAAGTCTTGATATAGCGTAAAAAGGGTATTCTACCAACACCCAACC
Source organism: Schistosoma turkestanicum (assembly GCA_944470395.2). Lineage (NCBI taxonomy): Eukaryota > Metazoa > Platyhelminthes > Trematoda > Strigeidida > Schistosomatidae > Schistosoma > Schistosoma turkestanicum. The sequence continues at coordinate 48,777,513 of OX103971.1, forward strand.
AGCACACAATGAATCCAAGTACTCAAATTGCATTTATTTATACTCCATAGAGACGTTGTTGGGAGAGTCACAAAATAGCACACTAAAATGACACAGTAACCAATCACAGCCAAGGATTTTCCTGGTGGGAAATGTGATCTCAAGGTCAACCGATCAGCTCATGAAATAAATCCAAAGTAAAGATATTTATCAAGCGAGTTCTGGGGATCTAACATCCCCAACATAATCCGATTGTCAAAGGTCCTGTTAACTAGATCAAGAAGTCTTGATAAGGAGTAGAGAATGTATTCTACAAGCATCCAGAGAATTCAAGGTCGCTAAGCACACAAATCAAGCTTATTCATATAATGATAGAAACGCACTTAGGAGCCACAAAATAGCGTACTAAAAACATCCGTCAACCAATGACAGTCAAGGATTTCCGAGTGGGAAATATAAGGTGTAGGTCAACCAAGCGTTTAAGAAATAAATTACAAAATTAGGACCTTTTTCAAGTGAGGTCTGGGGATCTAACGTCCCCAAGACTACATCAAATTTGGTGAATGGATTGAGTTGTTATGGGGCTGTAGCTCAGTGATAACAACATTTGATATCCAGTAAATCTCAAGTCCAAACCCTCATTCTATCTATTTTTGTTTCAGCCAACTGTGTAGCATCAGAATCTCGATTATTGAAGTTAGTTATATGAATCTGTTCTTGACTGATGATTTGATTATACATAAACTAATAAGTTAATATCACAATTGATTTCAATGTGAACAAGATTTTTCAAAGTAGCAAATGGGTTGAAAATCAACAAAGCTCTAAAAAAGGCAAACAGTCGTAGAAATGAATCTATAACAGAAATCAGATGATGCATCGAATAAACAAATTTAGAAGATGTGATTGATTCAGAAGCAGCAACAACAAAACTTGGTAAAATTTTAGAGAGATTAGATAGTGAAACTGAATCATTAATAAATAGTAGTGGCATATGAATCAACTGGTTGACAGTAGTAAGTGCCGGAGAACATAGATATCATCAAGCTTACCGGTTAATTGATTATATATTCAGTTTTTGTCAATTACTGGGACATTAATATACATGAAACCACTTGTGTATTGGTACACTTACTGATGCTTAATTGACAATTTATAGGGCATACTTACTGAGAGAATGTGTTGTTGTTGTGTTGTTCAAGGTTATGGGCAGCAATCTTTGGACCACGTCTTAGTAATTATCACTAAAACTCTTCTCTAACTTAGAAATAATTAATGTTTCGCTTAAAGGTTCAAACAATCATTATTTAGTATTGTAGTCATCTACGTGACTGATCCTATTGACGCTGTGACTAACTTCCAGGGAAAGTGAACAGAAACATATGTCATGTTGTATACTTCTGAGTATTTTGAACACCACTAAACATAACATAAATTAAGTAGTCAGTGAATGACGAATGCAATAAAAGCCATTTAATAATCACTGATGTGTAAATTCATTATGTTGTTGTCGAAATCTTCACCAATCCATCCAGTAAAACCATATGGAATTCGGTATTCTCTCAATTGTATATAAACATAAACAGTATCAATTAAAACACAAAGTTTGAAGTTCAATAACATATTTTATTCTAAAGACTTATAACTGTAACTGGGAAATTCTAAACAACGTACACATCATATCTGAACAAAACAGGTGAACTTCAAAGAAACGAATAGATCAAGTAATTGAATAAATTAAATTTTAAGTGAATCTATAAAATGAAAGAAATAGTTATGAATCAAGTACCAATAACATTTTGAAATGGAAAAGTTTTACAAAGTAATAGCTTACATTAACATTGAACAGCAGACATATGGAAGTAAATTGAACCGGTTCGGATCTGAGAAAAGTGTATCCCATAGTATAAGCAAGTCTGTAACACAATAGTTAAATACTAATGAATATACTAGAATGAGATTGAAAACCATTTCATATCTAAGAAAAAACCAAAATGTATGTTATGTTACTTATACCTTATAAGTAAGATGATCAGAATGTGCTAGCTAGAACATACATCTAAGATATTATTTTTTTTTAAAAACACGTGATAGTACCTATATTATATCTAAAGGGGATGTATGAATTTCAATCTAATTTGTAATTTTAGATTATCTTGTTGCTGATATTCTGACGGGTAGTAGGGTGTTGGCATTTGAGGCAAATGGTACTTGGCATAAGCTCCAAAGTGGAAATCCTGACTTATCCCGAATAGAATGAAGTGCACGTTTTGTATTCAACAAGTTAGTAGATGAAAATGAGAATAAACTATCTATGGCTAAGTTACTACCAGTTAAATCTTTTACTTGCATCTTCAATTGTAGACAAAATATAATCAATTCATTCATTTCTGATTTGAACTTTTTATACAAGCAAATTATCTCAAGCATAAAATAAGTCAACAAAAAATCATTAAATGACGTAGTTTTGGTCAATTTTCATGTCGATTCGCAATAGTAAAATGTTGACAGTGTAAATTAGTGAAATGAAAGAATTCTTATGAATGTAACTGCACTACAAAATATCATAGGAGAGATGAGGAATTTATAATGATCAGTTTCGCCTAAATAATAAAAAATAAAACAATTTCTAGGAACACAAGTTCAGATGATGTTTAATTTTTTTTCTTAATAGTAAAAGGTAAGTAAATGTTAAGGGTGTAGCACATCTCTGAGAAGACAACTGATCAATATGAAGATTGCATGAATTAGATTTTTCTTCTGAATTATCAAAATTACATTTAATGTTGTTGATGAAGAAAAATTTCATAAGATAGTAAAATTTAAATTTTATCGATCGATAAATGACAAACACCAAAAACTTAGATTATAATTAAGTTTGCATACTTTTAATCATACTAACTTGTTTTGCTAAATATTTTGTACACGAAAGTTCAACATTTTCACTACAAAACTTATTAATTATTGAACAGTTGTTTTGTTTATTTCCATTTATTTAAGTGCACTGATTAAGTGAATAAATTGATTTATTTCTAGTAATCGTAATTTGTAGTCATTCATTTAAATCGTATGAATATCTACATATAACGCACTACTACCCTGTTGTAACGAGAATTGGAAAGAAGCTAGAAAAGTTTCCTTATTGAAATAAAAACCAACTTGGAAAGTATCTAATCAGTTAAACTTGCACATAAAATATATACGAACAAAAAGTTAAACAATGTACATAAAATTAAACTTGATGTCTAGTAGATTAGTTATAATTAGACAGAAACTCAAACGACAATAATTGTAATTGTAATTCTCAGCGAGGTTTGTAATACAAATCAAAGTTATTTTAGTCATATGAGAAATCAATTACTGGATATTGACAAAGAAATAGTTACTTTGATAGATGGAATGCCGAATTTTATTCTGATACGCGATAAAATGGCAGGATAGTATATTGAGATGTGAAGGTGGCCCGTCGGTATACGAATATTTTTATGCATCGAAAAGGACTTATTTACTTACACCTGTTACTGTCTAATGGAGAATAAGCCGCAGACAAACGAATTATTTTTTCTGGTAGGCGCTTCTTTAGCGAGTTGGATTTCTACGGGATGGGGTCACTAACCCCGTGCCCAACCATCCTCCTATATCTGGGCTTGGGACCGGCAGTAACCCCAGAAGGACTGCAGGTGGAGTTTATGGGATGCAGGTAAAAAGGAAATCAATATTTCCGGTCGTTAGTCAGCATATTCTTGATTTATGCTACTAAGGTCGTCCTATTGCTGAATTAACGGGTAAGTTTTTCACTGTGATCCTATATTGAGTATAAATGTATAGATAATGTGGTATTTTCATTCCCCGCAGTTACTGACTAGGCAACTGTTTTCTAATATTCAGTGACTCATTGAGATTTGAGGTTCTGCGAGCAATAATAAATTTCCTGCTGGCTCATAAATGATAAAAACGACCTGTTTGAATATCTGTGCTACCTGTTCTTCCTACCATTTGGATATTTCAAGAAATTATCTTTTTCATTTTTGTTAACATTACAATTATGTTTTTCTCAAACCATAACCTATTCAAGCGCTCACATAAACAGTTTACGACCTATCCCTCTACAAGGTATAAAAAAGTACAATTAAAAGCGTTGCAGTAACTGGTAATATGCATTGAATAAACATAATTATGGTTATTTTACCATTTACGTAACTCCGGACTGCACCTAATCCGCACTATCTGTCTGCGTTTCTGAATTCACTGGATTTGTAGTTACTGTCTTCAGCAGATTACTTTCAATTTTATGTAGTGACTATAATTTTTGCGACTATAGTGTTCTTTCATCACTAAGTTACCAAAATATAGTCAATTTTCCGACTCATTCGGATGCCCATTTAGACTCAATTTTCATTAATGATGTAGGAATACAGGTGACTCGTAAACGTGCGCCGTTGTTTAGTTCTGGTCATTGTATAACTCACACACTACCCAAAAGATATAGCAAACTTGGAAAGAAAGGTAAATGCGGGAGTTACTCAGAAGAAAATATCCAAGATCCAAAAACCGTGTTTCGTACAACAAACGGAGATTTATCTACAAATGACTGTATAGAAAACACCTTTGATGTTTCCACTTGTTATCTTAAATCCTGCTTTGGTGTTTGCAGTCTTACTGAAACTATTTTTATAGCAGTGGGCCAACTTACATCCCCACAAGTTTCACAATTACGAGGGGAAAAAGAAAGAACGTACAATAAGAAAAACTCCACTGAAATTAGAAAGCTAAATAGATTAAAAAACAAGAATCTAGACACCTGAATTCGAGGTTTACTCAGAAACTATGATTTCATAACCACTCTTCCAATATGTGGAACCTAAAGAGTTCACAGGTGGGTGAGGAATAGTGATGAGGCCCAGCTGAATGAGTGTGACTTGAATAAGAATTTTGTGTGTCAATCATCTGATATCATACTTCCTGTATCCATAAGTTTGAAGAAAATTTGTGTTTCAATTGTCACGGAAACTAATGTTCGAAAATGTCAACAATCACTTAACTCGTCCTACTGTTTACGTTTTAACGAGCTCTGTTATTCACGAGCATCTTTGGCGAATCCTTCCCAATTAATTTTGTACTAAAAATGTGGAGCAAGACAAAGATAATCCTCCTATCAAAGAAATTATTTGGTGATAAGAATGTGAAATTTAGACCCATAATAATATCTGTTTCCTTTCAAATGCAAAATAAATACCTTAAATGCTGCTATGTATTCTATGTATTCTATGTATTCCATTTGGAAAAGATAAGAAGTGTGTTAGATTTGCATTTCCAAACATTAATTCTACCTTTACCGCTATTCCAAGACCACTACTATTGAACAAATTTGTTGGCATCAACATCAACAGATGAATAACCAACTGGTTGTGTTCTTACTTCTCTAGAAGCGAACTGTATACTGTGCTAGGAAAAAAGTGTTCAATGTCTTTACTGGCTCAAGGTGTGGCAGATTTTTTCTCTCTTTTTTTCTCACTTTTCCTGCATGATCTGTTATCTTCTACAAAAAACACTTTTGCTAAGTACGTGGACGACCTCACTGTGTGTATAGCGGTTTTTCTAAATATCACACTGTTAATTTTAGATTGAGACAAGAACAGCAACTGAACACGCTGTTGAAGTCCTATGATGTTTAGACTGTTGGAGACTCTGTAATAAAAACAGTGTCAAAGGTCACTTATCTTCATGTAAGTTTTTCCTCTGACCTTTCTTGGTCTTCTCATGTTTTATTGATATCGAAGAAAGTTTCCCATTTGACCTATTATACAAAGAGACTACATGCTTTCAAAACTACTTAACACTTGTAAATATATGCGTATTATTTATTGTTTCTTACGTTTTCCCATGATTCTTTACTAGACTTTGGAAAAAAAATTTTTCTGTGTTGTGGAGAATGTTGAAGACAATTGGTAGGGTATGTAGTCAATCTTTTGAGATCATTATGAATATGATTGAGGGTAAACATTTAAAATCTCACAAACACTAAAAGTTTTCATCCTATCAAATACTAATCATCCAGTTTATTCACATCTTACTCTTTGTATATCTTTTAATAAAACTAGACGCCGACACATGGGGTATACTAAGATATAAAAGTCCTAAAATACATTGTCTAGCAAATACACTATACAACTAACAGGTTGTAAGAGCTGGTCTAGCCAAAAACGTGTTTTTTTAAGAATATTGCTAGTTTAAAGTTGTATAGATTTTCACCTTAGTAAAAAACATTTCATTTAATTCCAGATAGTAGATTTACTTACTTCATGCATATATGAACGAAGTTAGTGATTGCTTATTTGTCAAAGAAACTTGCTGAAATATGTTGTGCTGAGAATTTTATATTGTACTAAACTAAAATATTGAATAAAGCCGTTGATAGCAATTATTATTATTATTATTATTATTATTATTATTACTATTATTATTAGCGCTAAAAGCACTTCGACCACAGTATTATAAGCCGCTCGGTTATGTCATAAGCAGTTATGAATAAGATATTTAGTACTTCAATTGGTTACACTTTCATTCTAGTGTAAGTCTACGGCAAAACTGACATCCTATAGGTGGATAATATACTTCTAAAACGTTATGATATACAGAATTTATGAGTTACAAACGTTTGTAATAAGAAGGTCATTAACAGTAATAACAATAATAACATAACAAACCTGGAAGTAAGAATTCTCGCGCCAATAATAGACTTAACCATCGAAATGCAAAATGTTCTGGAACAAGTTCTATCGTTTTTAAATGATTAAACAGATTAACGTCAAATTTAAACAATAAATCCAATAAAATTTTCATTTGACCACCTGTGAACAATTAGACAAGTAAACAACAAAACAAATTAGGTTTTAGCACTGGAAAAGTAGCATCATTTCATTATCATCCAGAATATAGAATAAAAAAGCACGATGAAATAATATGTAAAAACTTGACAAACTAATACACAACATTTCGTACGATGCGTTGATTTTGTAATCAAATACGCATTATTCTTGCACAAGGTATTATTCAGTATCAGTAATTCAATACAACCATTACATAAATTTTATCTGCTGTAATGAAACATGCACAAAGATTTATGTTAAAATCAACAATCAGAAACAAGTAGAATATAATTAAAAATTATCGGTGCTGAGATTGACGCAGCTTTTATTTAATCTTTTTATAAACCTGAAAATACCACTTATATGGCTTTATTTGGTTTTCTATTAACTTCGACATAATTACTCTTTTTGGTAGTGATATCGAATTCTTTTTTCTTATACGACTGTAGAGAGTTGTTATTTTAGGCTGATGCATCAAGCATAATGTTACGTTTAATCAGTTTACCAAAAACAAACCATCACTAGTATATAACGAAAATTCAGCTAGTATTTTTACTAAACATACGTCTTTTCACAAACAGCAAATAGTCAGCTTTAAATGAGGCGTTGTTTACACATATTCTATTCGGAGTAACAATCCACCATGATTCTAATATAGTTTTAGACGTTATAAACTGAAGAGCGATGTATTCAAATATTGGTGATTCACTCCCTGATTGATGCATCATTCAGCTTTATAGGATAAAAAAAATGATATAAAGACGTTCTCATGCTAAATTTATTCGATTATTAGCGATTCCACTTAGCCGTCTCTTCTTTCAGGTATACTATATGATTGTTCGATTTTTGTGCACAATGACTGAGACCAAGCTAGTTTCACACAATTTATTTTTACAGTCTAAATATGTGACTGACAACAAAATTATCAAAATCATGTATGATAAAAGAAAATATAAACTAAAAAACGAGTTATTCCTTTTAAATGACCAACAGAAATTAAATCGGATCTCTTTATGAAACAGAAACAAAATGAATAAAAAATTGTAGAAACTCGCCTAGACCAGCTTCATGACTACCATCTAACTTTCGTAGAAAATTAGGATGAATTTCAGTCATAAGATTATTAAAACAATAAAATGTATCCATTTCGGCATATTCTGTGTGAAAAGAATTAATGTAACAAAATTAAACAGTTTAGCAATATCAAAAATAGATACTGTAAAAATCAGAAAAGAATATGGTTAATTAATATTTTTATAATTTACAAAACATGCTGACAGTAATGCAACTTTACTCCTTAAATGACTACAAGTTGATTAGGAGCATATAGGATTATCACTTAAAGCCTACTAGTGGCTAGATTTGATAGAAAATAAAGGAGTGTGATTTAAATAACTTTGTTTTTTGTTAGAATATTCATAACAATATCCCTAAAATTATTCTGTTAAGTCTAATTCTATCGCTAAACGTAAAATTGTATGTTTTCACACTTTTCACATGTTTTCAGACTTATCAGATATTTCACATCTTGTTTCCGAATTGTCAATATTTACGGTCGACCTAACTATATAAATATGCGTTATCTGTAAAGTTCTAGGCTGTATTCTGACCGCATAAACAATTTTCATCTGACATTTTTGTGTTATGATATACTGGAGATTTGGAAAACAGAATTTGCGGTCGTACTGGAATATCTGAGGTTGGTCAATCGGCAGAATTTCGAGTAGCCATATTGCGGACCACAATATTTGGCAAACGAGTTGGTGACTAACTAAGGATCCAGCCAAATTAGAAAAATTGTTCGACTAACAGTTGGAGCCCATGGAGATGCTTACTCAGGCGAAAACTTCTTTTTGAGTCTCATCTACACCGGCAATCCCCTCAATGAGTCGGTGGTATTACCAGTGGCATTTCAAAGTTTCTTTGTGATCCTGACGCCAATATTATATTTGATACCGGGTTCAGGTGTTATGAAAACCTATTTAAAGTTGACCTTTCTGATAGAGATGCTACTTAGGGGGTGCGCCTTCTCCTTTGGAAACTTGGTCTGTCGGAGCTGAATAAGCATTGCAACCTCATTCCACCACCGGACCGTTCTTTCAGTGCCACCATTAAATCCATCAATCAAATTTTTGGTGATCATCACTCACGTTTTAACACTCGCTATCGCTGCTTAAAACTGGCCATGAATAAGTACGACGACTTCTTGACCCACGTCCGCATTGTCAACCGTGAGTGCGAACGGTTCAAGCTCAGATCCCTTACAGACGACCGATTCAGGTCCCTCATATTCATATGCGGTATTCACTCACCCGAATTCTCCGACATCACAACTTGGTTGCTAAACCGCCTTGAACAAGACCCAACACCGACACTCAATGCGATCACCGACGAGTACCAAAGCATCAGCAACCTGCGGCGTGACACCACTTTGGTTCATTCTGGGGGTCAGTGTGGTTCCGAAGTTTACAAGGTCACAAAAACGGTTTTTGCTAATTAGCCCGATTCAATAGCTGTGAAGATTCAAAGATGTGGCGTCGTCTTCCCGAAAAGCCAGTTGCCTCATAAGGGAGTTTAGCAGCAGTCTTCCATGCCGTTACTCAAAGCAAACTCTTCACTCTCTCAATCAATGGTCAGCCAGTTCGGTTGCAGTTGAATACTGCATCGGATATTACCATTCCGTCGGAAAAGGCATGGCGAACTTTGGGCCAACCACTCATCAAACCATGCTCGCAGACCGAGGTCAGCGCCTGTGGGAGTCATCTCCATTTTCATGGTGAACTCGATTGCTGCATTTCGTTCAGAGGTGCAACCTTCAATGGAACGTGCCACATCACCAAATCTACTCTCAGCCTTTTGGGTTTAGATTGGTTCGAAGAACTTGGTCTCGCCGATCTTCCCAGCAGCACTATCTGCGATCAAGTAAATCTCCTGGCACTACATAAAAGCATACTGCAGACCTCCAAAAACGATTCATTGAACCCTTTCAGGCTGCCCTCGGACTTTGTTGCATTACTGAAGCTGTTTTGAGACTGCAGCCAGAAGCTACGCCAGTTTTTTATCCAAAACGTCCAGTCGCATACGCGTCTCTACCTCTGGTTGACGCTGAACTTCAACGTTTGTAAACCGAAGGTGTTCTTGTACCCGTCTTTTATTCATGATCGGCTGGTAAAAAAATCCAATGGTTTCATACACATCTGTGCAGACTTCTCCACAAGACTCAACGCGAAACTACAGCAGCATCACTATCTGCTGCCGATCCCAGATAACTTATTTACTATTTTAGATGGTGGTACTTACTTTGCTAAACTGGACCTGGCGGACGCTTACCTTCAAATTCCTGTCGAGAGAGTGATTGACAATCAACACTCACCGAGGACTTTTTCAGTATACCCGGTTACCCTTTGGAATCAAAACTGCTCCAGGTATCTGATTGATTTTTATAGGTTCATAACAGATGAGTTAACTGACTCTTATGCACATTTTTTAGAGTGTAGAATAACTAAATGACTACTTCAATAGAGTTAATGGAATAATGAGAAGTGTTAGGTAACTGAGGGACTCAAATTTCGAGAAGAGAAAGAAATGATGCATCAACGTAATTAACAGCGACTTTGAGCCATGTCCCATCACATCTCTAACCACGGGATACGATAATCGAGCCGACCTCGACTAGGTAGTTTTAGCCTATGAGCATCAGTCAATCATTTCATGCAATATTTCCCGTTTATAAACTTGAATCAGGAAAGAACAAATATCGTAGCAGAAGGACACGAATTCATTTATTTCGTGGATTCTCAGTTGCTTAAAAAAATGCACAGACTATATCTGAAATATCGAGAATAACCTAAATTAATATGTGGAGATAAACTAATATTAAAAGATCATAATACAGAAGAATTAGAATTTTCTAACGTCCTCTTATTTACAAATTAACTATATGAATATTCTAGGAGAGCACGGAAGCTAAAAAAAATGTTGAAGTAGAAATCAGATAACGCAATGTAGAATAGTTGAGTAAAGATCAGAAGTGAGAATTAAGGTAAAAGTATTTCGATTAAAATTTATGGAAACAAAAAGGAGCAGTTTTACGTGATAAACTTATGAAACAGCAAGGTCACCGACGGCAAAGCAAGATTGGTAATTGTTCCTTTTTGGATATATGAATTTAGTTTAAATCTCTAATTGCAGTAGCTTTGGTAACGCATAACAACTTTGAATTCCTTTGTTTTCTGATTACTTTGGAAGATTTAAGGACTTCAACGTCACGACTACTGTAGAGCAGGCGATAAGCTATTGCGCTATTGAAAATCTTTCGTCTGTTTACTCCCTACTTTTTGAGAATATATTCAGAAATATGGAAAAACCCTTCTTTCTGCTCTTCCAACTCCATCTGGAGTCCGTTTGGGGTTACTGCCGATCCAAAGCCCGAAAAAAGGAGGAGAGATAGGCATGGGGTTATAGAACCCATCGGTTCTCTAAAAAGAACTCCAACGAAGAAAAGTAATCCAAACCACTTAAACTCGGCCCTCGGGGTTAGGTATTTATTAAGAAGAGTTATGACATCTCATGATAAAAGCCGGGTTACTTCGGAAATCACGAGGCCGATATTACTTCTCACAACCAGAAAAACCATTAACTTAGGTACATGGAATGTTCATACATTGTGAGAAACCGGAATAACCATTCAAGTTGCTGCGGAAATGAAAACCTGAAACCTGGTGGTTCTTGGAATCAGTAAAATACATTGGATGCAGGTTAGAAAAAAAAGACTAGCTTCAGGAAAGGTACAATTATACTGCAACAAACTACTATGGGATAGGACAAACCAGATCCCAACAAATAAAATTAGAAAGAAGCGCTGGGAGTAGATAGGACATACATTAAGGAAAGCGCCCAACTGCATGACAAGACAAACCCTCACTTGAAATCCCCAAGGTTAAAGAAGAGGAAGACCAAAGAATACTTACGTCGAGAGGCAGGCATGAAAAGGATGAACAGAGATTGGGTAGGAGTGGAAAAAAAAGTTCAAGATAGAGTAGGCTGGAGAATTCTAGTCAGCGGCCTTGCTCCACTAGGGGTAAGAAGCGTAAGTAGGTAAAAGTTCTGTTCTTCTGATGTACTTGCTCAGGTTCGTACATGTAAACCCGTTAACACAATTGAATGTAACATAAAGCCGGTATTTTTCCACATTTGATTCTCTTACCGAACATTTACTTTAGTATAGAGAGACTAATTTGGTCGCTGGATACGTTGTTTTTAGCATTGGGTTTGGTATAAAATCAATTCTTCCAGCTATTTCACCGCCTTTGAAACCAAGCTTTAAGACGGGCTTTTACTCAACCGTACGATATTCTATTTTCATGGTCTTCTCTCTAGTCGTACCATATTTAGCTATGAATTTTGGTGCATATTCGACGGTACAAAGCTGTGGATGTTTAAGTATACCCAGCTTCACATATCCATTCGATAACTATATATTTCTAATCGGTAACTTGGACTTCGTTTAACGCCAAGATCTAGAAAATGAAACATGTGATCATGTTCATATTCCATCATAAACCTGATTATGATGTGCTCTGTTGAAAAGTCCCAATATACGAGAAGCATGTTGATAATTATTGCAAGAAAAAGAAGAAAGCTCGTTCTACCTTAGAACGCAATGTTATACCTACAGCAGTGGGGCTTCCAGATACATGGAGCGTGAGTCGCGACGGTTCTTTATTTTGACATGAGGTCGAATGAATAACTGTACTCGAATCTTATACGTGCGTTTTGGAGACGGCGCGAGATACTAAAGTCCCAACTAAGGAAGCCTATTGTCCTCTTTGGGACCAAAAGCTCCAACATATAGTTTAAAGCGTCGTTTCAAGAGAACAGGAATGAAATTTCGTGTACAAGGATTGTTAGCATTAACTGCATGAGGTGCTGAAGTTGTACGAGATGGGTTAGTCGTGCAAACAAAAGATTTATTAAGAGGCGTAGGAAGGATTTGATCGAGAGTAATTTTTTCTCGTGTGTAGTAGAAGGTATGAGGAAGGATGTCACTTTCGGCCGCCCATACCGTAGAAGAGTATCTCCTCTTTAGTGGACTGAAAAAGCTGGGTTGGTATTGGTCTTAGCGAGTTAGAAGAGCGACCGCAGAGCTCAAGGGACAGCTGCAAAAGATCAGCAGCACACGAATTTTGATGGGAAGTTTTTAAGGTGTTAGCTTCGCTATGCAAAAGGCCTGACGGCCAGAGACGGAAATTTGTGGAGTTAAGTGAGATGCGACACTTTCGGAGTCCATATTTTTCAAACCTTTCCTACAGTTGTGAGAAGGCAGCATCGATGCAGATGCTGGTTTTCAGAGGGAAACAAGTTATTGCTGTCACATCCATATACAGTTAACAGTACGACTTAGGCCTTAGGGTTTCGTTTTTAATTTTACTGTTCTCCAACTGCCCTGTCTAATATGATACGATCTAAAAGAACATGCATTCTAAACGATATAGCTTGATTTGGTTACCACATTATTTCGTCCCCCCTAGTTGATTAGTGTCAGGTTTTGGTTTGATTACTCTTAGTTTTCCTCTAGCCTAACTCTACACCAGCCACTATCACACGTCGAGTACATGCAACAGTAGGTGGAGATTTATTACCTCCTCAATCGATTAGCCATTAATACCCAGTACCCTACCTTTAACTTCAAACAGAAATTTTCGACAAATATGTAGATAAATAAACCAAACTTGCTTCTCCAAGATTCATCTGGGTCAGTGGCGAAAACATAGTAAATTGGTGCGATAACTTCATTCATTCCTTGAACATAACCCTGAGACATATGGGTTTTGTAATATACATAGAGAATTCGTTCAATCACTTCCCAATGTGGTTCCTGATGAGGTGATGTCGAATTCCAGTCGCTTTTATGGTTCACTTTACTTCTCTGGGGTTGTGCTACCAAACCAGAAGATAATCGATGGTTTGATTGGAAAGGAGAGTAAGTAGACAGATGAATCATATTTGTAACACCAACAAGATTTTTATTCAGTGAACGTGACTGGTGATAAAACAACAGGTAAAACATTTTGTCGTATTAATAATATATTTTTCAATCAAAAGTAATTGGCAGACAATATGGAAGCAATAAATTAATAAAAGCAATTATTAAATAGATTACTTATAGGAAGTCAACTACAGCCAACCGTTACAAATTGAAGGTATAAAACCTTTGTCATTTATTCAATGAAATTTCAGCTGAAACTCGTATTTGCAACTAATATGTCCAGTTAGATTACTAGCTGGTTGAAATTTAATGTATTGATTACTGATGTCGAATTTTAAAGTACAAATGTACACCTTTTAAAACCTCTGAGTAACCAAACTCTAGAATTCTTAAAAATCATTACTCTTTATTCGATTAGAATATGAAAATAAGGTAAAGTATTTACTCGACGGCTTTTAATAACCATAAATACTTAGTGATGGTTCTTCTCAACGTTAGTTTCACTTTAATATATGTCGTTTATTTGTTCAACAATTAGCTAGTTTGTATAAGTGAGGACATTTTCACTGCTCGAAAAATTGACATTCAAAAGTTGATAAAACATTTGGCAAACCTATTTCACCATTCATTTGTACAAGTCATAACCATCACAAACTGTTTTACTATATATGCCCCTAACTGAGGATAATTACTGGTGATTAAAATATGCATTGTTACAATCACACTATCCAATACTGAATCCACTGAGAAGATACCTTTGGAATAATCCATGTCTTGGTGTCACCACAAAGTTATACTCAGTCGCTGAGATGTCTAACAAATATCAAAGAAATAAAATTTGAAGTTGATAACCTAACGTATACAGTTGTTAGGTAAAATATGAACCCAAAAAAATCACAGCAAATTTTAAGTTCCTTACCTGGAGTGCAGAGGTTTCCCCTCTTCTCCGTAACACCCCAACAGGTACTTCCTTTCCAAATAATGATAGACAAGTATATTCTGTAGGACGACGAAAGAAATCAAAATCTGGACACAGCCTTTGACAATCCTTATTAATCTGCAGTAATACTTCATTGTCGCGAAAAAACGCAATCCAATTTCCATCTGGTTCTAAACTTAGTGGCTATAGAAGTAACAATAATGCTAATTTAATACACTTACATGATCAGCAGGCATAGCATCTGCCACACAAGACTCAAATACAAATTCTTTAACAAAACCTTCATACTGCCTTCTGTTAAAAGCGATCCGTTCTTGTTGTTTATCGACATTACAAGGGAGATAATTTAGAAGAAACTTCAAAATATAAAAAAGTACTTTACCTTCCAAACTCTTGAACGGACTCCATTAGAATCAGGACAACCATCAATAGACAATCTTTTAAGTTCCTCGATATTTACATTTTCCCCATTTATAATATTTAGAATTTGTTCATGTCTGGGGAAAAAATTAATCAGCTTTTATGGAACTACCTGAAGCATTTCATATTTATTACATAGATGTTTTAGTAAAACCACTACGAAGCGAGCTCTACGTACATTTCCTTGGAGGTCACGAATTTTGACTCTTGCTGAAAGCCATAAATATGTTGGAGAAAGGCGTAGTAACATAAAACAAAAAGAGGGAAACCATTCAATTTCCAAACTACTGATAAATAATATCACACATCATTACCTGCTTCGGCTTCATCACTCGGACAATATCCCAGCCATAACACAAAGTTTGAACAGCGTACATGTTTTGGTGCCCCTTCGTACAAGGTTTAGATGTTTAAATATTATTATAAAGAATCGAACGAATATACGTTGACTCAAACAGCCGTACAATATCAAAACAGAAAGGTTAAATTACCATAACAGACTGACAGGACAACGAGCTTCCTTAGATAGGAATTAAAAATCTCACACCACCGATGTATGCTGCGTCTCCGAAATACGCACACAGGATCCGAGTAGCGTCATTCATTTGATCTCAACATGTCGAAATATAGAACCAACTCGGTTTACTGTCCGGGTAACTGGAAGCCCTGATGCTGCTTCCTGGGGTCTCTCTAGTGTAGGTATAGCATTGAGTCGTAGGGCAGATCTACCTCTTCTAGACTGGATCTCAGTTGATGGTCGCTTGTACGTTGTCCGACTAAACGGGACAGTAAGGACTCGGAAAGATAGGGACACCCGTCAATGCCTCTTCGTCGTATCGGCCTATGCCCCAACTGATTGCAGTTCAGACGATGTGAAAGATGAGTTTTACAGAAAGCTTTCGGACCTCCTCCAAAAAGTTGGGTGCAATGATGTAGTAATAATGGCTGGTGACTTCAATGTTCAAGTAGGTAGACTAAGTGAAAAGGAAGGAAACCTGATAGGTCTTATGGTGACACGGCACAAAGAACAGATAATGGCGACCGTCTGCTGCAGCTATACTCGGATAACCGCTTATTTCTAGCGAATACTAACTTCGAGCAAAAAGATACACATCTTTTGACATGGGACCATTATTCATTCTCAATTCAGGAGATTGGGTCAATGGGCAGAACACTTTAGGGATCAATACAACTGGCCCGCAGCCTCACTTCGGTTGCCTACGATCTCCGGTCATCCTGAATGGCAAATCGATGTATGTTCTTCGACTCTAAATGAAGTTGGAAACGCCATCGGAAATCTACAGCGAGGGAGAGTAGCAGGGCCTAACAGGCTTTCCTCTGAGACTTTTAAGGATAGCGGTCCAGTTTTAGCAGCTAGATTGACTGAAATCTTAGTTACAATCGGGGAACTGGACATAATCCCATCTGACTGGTCGCAATCACTGTTGCCCCAGTCTATAAGAAAGGTTAAAGGTCCTCTTGTGACACTCACAGAGGAATCAGTCTAACTAACACGGTGTCTGAAATGTTAGCCTCGATAATACTTAGAAACCTAACTACAGCTCGTGAAGAGCAGACTCGAGAAAACTTGATGAACATTTCTAAACAGACATTTGTTTATTGATAACCAACGGTTCCTACTAAATAAATAAATGAAAACAAACGACAAATATCGAATCCAGTTAGCATCAAAAATAAAAATGGTTGCAAATATATGTAAACTAACTTCACTCAGAGTAGCGAAAACAAATTAAACGAAGTAATAATGGAAGCCTTATCAAGAAAACTACATATATGAGAAAACCATCGCAACAAGAATAGTAGTATACCAAAAATGACACAAATCATAAAAGCGAAATTCAAAAGAGTTGAATCACAACAAACTTAGGGCACCTGTACTTTCACAGTGCGATTTTACGGCAGGATATCACATGCTATCCCATAAAAGTGCTATAAAACACTAAACGTAATATGAAAACTCAATAGTAAAAAGACCAAGTTTATTGGAAGTGTATGGACGAACTCGAAATAACTTTTAAGCTACGAGAGACCAATGGCTATGGGACGAATTATGACCGAAAACAGAAATACAAATGACACATACGCAGATTCACCATATGAATATCATATGAGCTGCGGAGACTCTTACATCAATTGAGAGAATTGTTGACTCAGAATAACATCAACAAATTACGGACTTCGCACTGAAATCTGGACGATTTGTCTACATACGTATGTAAAGTACTTAACTGCGGGAGCAAGTTGGTTGCATGACTGACTGCTTAGTTAAGAGATAATAGATATTCACCAAAAAAATACTAACTATAATGAAAATCCTTCCATTTCAAATGATAAAAGCTCAAACTAAAATATGTGTATTTTCAGGCAATTAAGAATTTACGATATCCAACTAGTTAAGTCGGGAAGACCAGTTACCGCCTCTGACCTTGAGAGTTAATAATCAACTTTTTCACATGTAGGCTCAAATCCAATATCCAATATCTTTTTCACGAGCTGGTGTAAACCAATTTGATTTCTTCGCGCTCGATTCTTGTTCCTTCGGTACGTTTCCAGGTGTTCGATAGTGTCCAATGGATGCAGGTCTAGCCACTCGACTGTCTAATTCTAGTCAGTTGGCAGTGGGTAAGCACCAAGCTGTCTTCGCATAAAGTGAAGAGTCGCATTCGCCTTGGCTGCATCGCCTGCATAGTGTGGGCGCGTATGGAGGATTTCTATGGTTATTAAACCAAGATCGAGGTCTGAGGAGACAATAAGCAGCGGACTTTCATTGGTGGTATAGGTCGTTTGCGTCATATGAGGCTGGAAATGCATGACGTGGCACTTCGGTTGGTTGAGTTTTAAACCGTTTTTCACTGCCCATTTCTCATTAGATGTACGGTCCTTTTGAAGCCCAGTCGAATCCTCTTCGCTTCTAATGGACCTCCAGATCTTCACATCGTCTGCTTAGATCAGTGTCGGTGAGCTAACTAAGCCTTGCAGGTCGTTAATAAATATCAGGAAGAGGAGTGGGCCTAGGATAGTCCCCTGTGAAACTCCTGAAGTGGATACTCTCCAACTCGCGTGCACTCTGTTTACCTTGGTGCGAAACTTTCTATTCTCAAGTTAGTTTCTGAGCCAAATAGGAGTGGGTCAGTGAAGCCCATTTTCACAACCTTTTCGATTAGGCGTGCGTGGGGCACTGTGTCGAAGGCCTTTGCAAAGTCGAGGAATATTAGGTGTACCGGTATTTTACGGTCCAAACGGGATGTCCAACTGTCCCATGCGATGAGGAGATTTGATGCACACGACCTGCCTTTCCGAAACACGTGTTGAGCATCATGGAGTATTTTATTCTTATCCATGTACTCCCTCATTTGTTCGTCCACTAGTCCTTCCATATTTTTTGATGATATTGGTAGTAGTGCGACAGGTCTGTAACAGGCTGGGTCCTTTCTATCTCCTCCTTTGAAGATTGGAGAGAGAGTAGCTTGTTTCCATTCTGCTGGGAATTGGTGTGACTCCAGTAAATACCGGAGAAGGTCACATATCGGTGAACAGGGGATATCTGCACATTGTTGCAGGAGTGTGGGGCGAATTTTGTAACAACCTGGTGACTTATCAGGGTGTAACGATTTTAAAACAACTAGTACTAAGTCGACTCCGCCGGCAGAAACTGAGAGGCTACTGCCGGTCCAAGCACGGATAAAGTAGGAGGGTTGGATATGGGGTCGGCGACGGCATTCCATCAAAAACTAACTTGCCAAAAAAACTCTAACAAAAAAAATCATTCAAACCATTTTAACTCTGCCCTGGGAGTTGGAAGAAGATTTATGACGTCTCGTGATGAAAGCCGAGTTCCCTCGGAAGTCACGGGGCCGATGCCTCTTCTGACAACCAGAGCAACCATTTTTTAGGTACATGGAACGTTCGTACATTGTGGGAAACTGGAAGACTATTTCAAGTTGCGGCAGAAATGAAAACATACAACCTCGAGGCGCTCAGCATCAGTGAAACGCATTGAACACAAGTAGGACAACTGAGACTTGGTTCAGGGGAACTGCTGTTATACTCTGGTCATGAAGAGGAAAATGCCTCACATACACAAGGAGTTGCACTGATGCTGTCCAAACATGCACAAAAGGCACTGACAGGATGGGAATCTCATGGACCCAGGATCATTAAAGCATCCTTCAAAACAAACAAAGAGAACATTGCAATGAACGTCATCCAATGTTATGCACCTACCAATGACTACAATGACGACGTGAAAGATCAATTCTACGAAAGGCTGCAGTCAATCGTCGAGAAATGTTCATCAAAGGATTTGACGATTCTTATGGGAGACCTGAATGCCAAGGTTGGCATGGACAACACTGGATATGAAGACATCATAGGACGACATGGACTGGGAGAAAGGAACGAAAATGGTGAGAGATTTGCAAACCTATGTGCCTTCAACAAACTGGTCATCGGTGGCACAATATTCCCACACGAAACGCATACACAAAGCTACATGGATTTCACTGGATCACACTACTCGGAACCAAATCGACTCTATCTGTATCAACAAAAAGTTCAGAAGGACCATGGAGGATGTGAGAACCAAGAGAGGAGCTGATATGGCTTCAGATCAACATTTGCTGGTCGCCAAAATGAAACTGAAACTCAAGGAACACTGGACAACGTGGCAGACAACATCACAAAAGTTTAATACGGCCTTTCTTCGGGATACTGGAAAGCTCAATGAATTTAATAGAGCTCTAAGCAATAGGTTCCAGGCCTTGCACGATCTGCTCAATCGAGAAGAAACAACCATGGCGATCAATTGGGCGGGGATCAAGGAGACAATCACTTCAACATATCAGGAGGTTATGAGCCACAAGAAGTACCATCACAAGAAATGGATCTCCGTTGGTACTGTTGAAAAAAATGAAGAAAGGCGGAACAAGAAGGCAACAATCAACATCAGCCGAACAAGAGCAGAGAGAGTCAAGGCACAAGCTGAATACGCAGAAGCAAACAAGGAAGGAAAGAAGAGCATCAGAGCTGACAAACGAAAATATGTAGAAGTTCTAGCAATGACGGGGGAAAAGGCTGCAAGAGAAGGAAACATGAGACAATTGTATGAAACAACAAAGAAGCTCGCCGACAACTATCGTAAGCCAGAACGACCAGTGAAAAGCAAGGAAGGCATTGTAATCAGCAACACTGAAGAACAGCGAAACTAGTGGGTAGAGCACTTTAAAGAACTCTTAAATCGACCAGCTCCACTGAACCCACAACATCGAAGCAGCATCCACGGACCTCCCAATCGATGTTGGCGCACCTACAATTGAAGAGATCAGCATGGCCATTAGAAACATCAAGAGCGGCCAAGCAGTAGGACCAGACAACATTCCAGCAGAGGCAATAAAAGCAGGCGTGGAAGCAACTGCAAATATATTTCACATTCACCTCAAGAAGATTTGGGATGAGGAACAAGTACCATCAGTTTGGAAAGAAGGATACCTGATCAAAATACCAAATAAAGGCGATCTCAGCTAGTGTGAGAACTACAGAGGCATCATTCTTCTCTCAGTGCCAGGCAAAGCCTTCGACGGGATAGTGTCAAACGGAATGAAGGACTCCGTATAGGTCCAACTTCGAACTCAACAGGCTGGATTTCGTAAGGATCGATCGCGTACAGACCGAATTGCTACATTACGGATCATTGTGGAACAATCATTTGAATGGAACTCAACACTCTACATCGACTTCATTCATTGACAGGGCACTATGGTGTCTCTGAGAAGATGGTCAACGTCATGCAGATTTCTTATGATGCGCTAAACTGCAAAATCGTGCACGGAGAACAGCTAACAGACTCTTCCGAGGTGAAGGCCGGTGTCAGGCAAGGTTGCTTACTCTCACCCTTTCTCTTCCTCCTGGTCATCGACTGGATTATGAAGACGTCGACATCTGAGAGGAAGCACGATATCAACTGGACAGTTAGGATGCAACATACATACAGGAAAAAGCAAAATTCTCCGATGCAACACAACATGCACCAACCAAATCGCTCTAGATGGAGATGCCTTGGAGGACGTTAACAACTTTACATATCTGGGCAGCATCATCGACGAGAAAGGTGGATCCGATGCAGATGTGAGGGGGCGGATTGGCAAAGCAAGGGCTGCATTTCTACAATTGAAAAACATCTGGAACTCCAAACAACTATCAATCAACACCAAAATCAGGATTTTCAGTACAAATGTCAAGACAATTCTCCTGTATGGGGCGGAAACTTGGAGTACTACCAAAGCCATCATCCAGAAGATACAAGCATTCCTTAATAGTTGTCTGCGCAAAATACTTCGAATGCGTTGACCAAACACAATGAGCAACAACTTAGTGTGGGAGAGAACAAGTCAGATTCCAGTGGAGGAGGAAATCAGAAAGAAGCGGTGGAAGTGGATAGAATACACTCCAGATAGCACCCGACTGAGTGACAAGACAAGCCCTCACTTGTAACCCTCAAGGTAAACGGAAAAGAGGAAGGCCAGGGTACACATTACTCTGAGAAATAGAGAAAGGTATGAGAGGAATGAACAAACATTGGACAGAACATTTTGTTTGCTTTCGGCTCTTTAGATTGATGAGACGACTAATCAGTAACACTGAGGTTGCTCTTATACGCTTGCTACTTCTGTGGTTAATGTTTCCAAAACTATGCTGAGGTCGCTATTCTGTCGAGACACCTGCAACATTCTTACTCAGGCGCTTACAGTATGACTTAGAGGTTGGCATTCAATAATAAAGAAAAAAAACAGTTAGACAGTGCGAGATTTTATTCGTCAAATATTTATTTTTACAAACTCTACTCTTTTAACTAGAATTTCGATTTCAACGTACATAAATCCAGCTTCTTACTTCGACTTCTCTTCTGTCCACCTGACACTGCACAACTCTCCCTTCTTTTTGCTGTACTCCTTTATCTGTGTGTTATATTCTTATATTCCCATAATTTACTTTAATTTAAGTGGTCAGTATGAATTTTATCTTGACTTACTACTGTATTGACTACTTCAACATGACAGGTTAAGTAGTGCTTTGGTTATATATATACACTTGCCATACTGCTGCCTTTTTCTCTCTCTCTCTCTTCTACTTTTCAGAACCCCATTCACGGTGGGAAATCCTTGGCGACTCTAGGGAACATGCAACCTAGGTACATGACTGTCTAGATCACAGCTCGTATCAAGCGCGTTCCATATGACCTTTCCCAACAAATTCACTATTGATCTCGGCCAATCGCCAATAGAACCTATTGTGCACCTTCCTCATTTGTACTCTAATATTGAAAATGTGGCTGTATAATACTGTTTCTGTCAGTGATATGGTGTAAATATGCAATCAGAAACTGTCTCTTATACTTAATTTAACTGCTATAACTTTTACAGTAATTGTAAAAGCATTTGTGACGATTTGATCTAGCCTGTAAACTGGCGTGTCTCTTGTAACTTAGTTATTTGAGAATAAATTATTATTATTATTATTATTATTATTATTATTATTATTAGAACTGGAGAGGGAAGCCCAGGACAGAGTTGGTTGGAGAAAAAAGGTCGGCGGCCTATGCTCCATTTGGGGGAACAGGCGTTAGTAAGTAAGTAAGTAGTACTATGTCAGGAGTGATACGGATGTTCCATAAGCCGTCCGATAACAATGGGTTGGCGTAGTACTCTGAACATGTAAGCGCGACTGGTTTACCCGATCAGAAAAGTTGGTGTTGAAGATCTCAGCCATCTCTAGGTTTGTGGGGTCTTCCCTGTTTGACCCTTTTAGAGAACAAAACTTTTGATTAGTAGGTTTTCTTTTGGACATGAACTTAAACAGATGTTTTGGGTTTGTCTCTATTTTGGCGGCTAGCTTCATCTGAAATTGTCTCCTGTCCCTTCGAACTTTGGTAGGGCTCGTTATCTTCCAGTGTGAGTGTTTCGTTTATGACCGTGTTAAACAAGACTGCGCCATGGTCACTACTACCTATTGGTGCGCGGACGTGAACATCCTCAACCAGTAGATGGTCATTTGTTAGCGAATAATCCACGTTTGAGGATGTAGGATTTAATATGTCCTACAGATGTAATTCTAAAATAGGAAACGCAAATACCGCCGATGACAGAATCCAGAGTGAAGCTATAGTTAACAGAAGACAATTTGGTTTTAAACTTTATCTGTTTCTAAACAAACAAACGATTAAATTAGTGTAATAAATAAGGAACTACAATTATCAAGTAGGATGAGCAAACGTACCGGACAGTATAGCGCGTCTTTAGAAAATGAACATAGAACATTAGTCACATCGATATAAAATAAAACAATAACATCCTTCAATCGATAATTCATTCACAACAAAGAAAGTTTATAGACCGGGCAGACTAGATGACGTGGTGAGCGCTTAACCAGTCTGATTGGTTAGTTATGACATAACTACAATTAGTTATAAAATAACTAACAGAGGACTTCGCTTCCTTAGTTCATCTGGTGGCACTGCATACGTGCTCAGTCAGCCCAGAGCTTCTAATGGCTGTACCAAGTTGTCTTCGGAACCAACCAGTAGGAGTTATACTCTGATTGCTGAGATTTAAAGATGGGGTATTGAAATCTCCAGCTAAGAGTATTTGATCAACTCCCAGGAATGGCAGTTGATTCTTCACCTCAGTTATTTGCCTGTCATATAGTCGGTCTCCTTTGAGCAGCTATTTATATATATAGCCACTCCACCACCAGTTTGGTGTTCCCTATCGCTTCGGAGAAGTGTCGTGCCTGGAAAGCTCACTTCTTCGTCTGCAGTCGATTACTTTACTCTCACTTCTGGTTTCAGTATGGTTCCAGTTACTTGATGATGTCCAACGGATGGTAGTCTAAGAAGTCGACAGAACTATTTCTAGTCACTTAGCAGTTCGTTATGAATTTGTATGTCCCAGGATTCGAGTGAGTTCGTTCGTTTCAGGGCAGTACTGTTTCTGTATACCAGCGGCTGTAACATTATTCAGGCAGGCGATCGGTTCTTTTTGATGTGGAGAATCGTAGCAAGAAAATCATAATCCTGATAAGAACAAGATTCCACAATTATATATATAGACAAGGTAATTAACTAGCTTCTTTAAAGTCAACTTCAAGATATGTTGAAGTCCAACTGCTTCGATCTTTAGCGTTGCATCTACTTTTTATACCGAGTGGAGAATCTGATCATAATCCGTCATAGAGACACTATGCATTCCATTACACCTATAATCTTCACTTTTCGGATGTGTGATTTGCCTGAGATAGGTTTTATGTATGAGCATTCCATATTAATTCTCTCACTGTTTCCTACTGATCGTCACCACTCTTGACGCCAAGATGTATGTGGAAGATGCCCTCACGTGGTTGAGCATTTTACCCCTGTGTAGAAAACGTAGGCCGGATATTTATCCTCTCTACGTGTTTTTGTTTATGACCCTGGTAAACATGACTACGCCATGGTCAGTATTTCATATTAGTGTGAGCATGGACATCTTCAACTGGAAGCTGGATATTTGTCAGTCAGTCAGTCAGATGCAACGTTGAACTTTGTACATAAGTACATCAGTTCATGTTGCCATACCACATCAGCACAGAGAAGTAATCGTCAATTCAAATCCAATAGTAGAAGAGGTAGTAAGGGAATTAGAAATAATCGGAGAAGTTAGGATTAGAAGATACTACTCAAGAAGTATGATTCAGTGAGAAAAGTTTAGAGAGTCGAAACTAGAGGTGTTGAAGAATCCAGAAGATTAGGATTTGAGAAAACACAGAGAATAAATGCACTGGCGCCATTGCGAACGATTTTGAGCCATGTCATTCAAGGTCTCTAACCATCGATTATTATCATCTCGCGGACCCCAACCAGGTAGTCGACAATTACCGACATGGCTCAGTCCACTAGTCAATGACTTCATGGATTTGTGCCATGTTTTGGCCGCCCCTAACTTTCTTCCAAACTACTCCTACACTACAAAACAAAGCTCTTCGAGGCAGTCGGTGGTTAGGCATACGCAACACATGTCCCAACCACCTCAACTGGTGAAGTTTCAATACTTCATCGATTGATCTGCCAATCTTACCTAGCACCCGATTCCTAATAACAGCGTTGCTCACTCGGGTGTCCCACGATATACGAGCAATGCTTCGAAGACACCTATGATCGAAAACCAGTAACCTACGAATATCTTCTACTCTCACTGGCCATGTTTCACAGTAAGTAACCCATGTTTGTCAGCTATCTGTACTTATCCTATTTATTGGCATTACAGATACCTGAATTCAGTTTTGAACTGCTGAGCGTTTTAGCAAGCCCATTTTGTCACTTCTACTCCCAGCACAATCTGCCGGGAGTCAAAGGCAAAGTGCTGAAGTCTCCAGCCACCAATGTTTGATCGAGCCTTGGACGCGGAAGTTTAAGCTTCGTCTCGAATTACTTATCTTTCTGGGCTCAGTACACAAGTAGAGCAGACACCTAAAAGGGTGTAAGGAGACGATTTTTCCATGTTAGTGTAGAGGCCTACGCCACGTAACAGCCAATGACATTATGGCATATCATAAGAGTGGGCTTTGTCCATAACATCATCGACCAGCCCAACTTTCCAACACGCTATCCTTCGACGCTGAGATATTAAGTAAAAATGGTGAATTCCGTATCAAATATTCACCAATCGTTTTCTGCGTTTTGGAAGTTAGGTTGTTTCCACTTCCTTTCGTAAAGTCCACCCGCCGCCTTTCGCCGTTAAGAAGCACTGGAGTCTTTACAACAATCGTTGAATTCATTAGAGTGTAATGGAACACTTCTACGAAGAAAATGCAATTAGTGATAAAGAAACATTTATTATTGTACTGGTTTGTTTAACTGTACTGGAATCACTTACGCGCGGCCCTATCTTCGAGTTGCTGTCATTATTCGTAACTTTCTGCTCCCTATGTCACAAACTTTCCCCTTCTTAATATGTTCTTTACCTTGGACTTACCTTTTATTAACTGTGATAGGCTATTAATTAGTATTAAATAGTGATATTGCCCGTAGATGCTACCTTGACGTGGTGGTCGGGCTTGCCTAAAGTGATGACGCAGTCGAGCTATATTGGCTGGAACACATGTCCCTGTAGGTTCTTTCGTGCCAGAAATGTCGATTGGGTAACGACGAGACTAAAAACAGCTACTCAAGGTACGAGGGTAAAGTCGTCCAGCTGACTTCAGAGTGGTGTGACGGTAGTAAGGTGTTGCTTCCTGGGGTCTCTCTAGTGTAGGTATAGCATTGAGTCGTAGGGCAGATCTACCTCTTCTAGACTGGATCTCAGTTGATGGTCGCTTGTACGTTGTCCGACTAAACGGGACAGTAAGGACTCGGAAAGATAGGGACACCCGTCAATGCCTCTTCGTCGTATCAGCCTATGCCCCAACTGATTGCAGTTCAGACGATGTGAAAGATGAGTTTTACAGGAAGCTTTCGGACCTCCTCCAAAAAGTTGGGTGCAATGATGTAGTAATAATGGCTGGTGACTTCAATGTTCAAGTAGGTAGACTAAGTGAAAAGGAAGGAAACCTGATGGGTCTTATGGTGACACGGCACAAAGAACAGATAATGGCGACCGTCTGCTGCAGCTATACTCAGATAACGGCTTATTTCTAGCGAATACAAACATCGAGCAAAAGGATACACATCTTTTGTCATTGCAATCGAAATGCTTCATATTTTTCTCACGACTAGATGACATCGGTATCAGCCACCTATTAAAAGGTTCTCAAGTTGACCTGGCACACAGATTTGGATTCCGTTCATACTCGATTACGAGCGCGTTTTCTTTCTGTGTCTTACTTAATGTAAGTAAAGGACATAAAGTAAACCTCTTATTGTTCTACTTAATGATATCGTACCTAAGAATATATTTCAAGAACAATTAGAAAAACAATGAGGCGACCTTTTAGTAAGTGGTGATCTCCAGTCATCCTGAATGGCAAATCGACCTAAGTCCCCCTAGTCTTTATGAAGTTGAGGCTATAGAAAATCTAAAGCGAGGGCGAGCTGCAGATCCTGAGATTACTATGTATGGAGGTCCAGTTTTGACAGTTGGATTTACTGAGATCTTAGGTAGGATCTGGGAACTGGACGTAATCCCACCCGACTAATCTTAATCCCTGATTATCCCCATTTAAGAAAAATGCCAACAGTCTTCTGGTGACAATCACAGGGGAGTCAATCCAACTTATATAGTTTCTAGATTGTTAGCCTCGATAATCCTTAGACGCCTAACTAAAGCTCGTGAAGAGCAGACTAGAGAAAACCAGGCTGATTTTCGACCTGGACGTGGTTGTATACATCGTATTTTTACACTACGACAGGTTTCGGAACACAGATACAAATTTAGGCGTCCAACAATGGTTATCTTCCTGGACCATAATGCGGAATTTGACTCTGTGGATCGTGAGGTTCTGTGGCAGTGTCTGTCATCGTAAGGTGTACCAAAGAAGTACAATAACCTTATAAAAACTCCTCTTTGAACAACAAAGTCTGCGCTCGGATACGTAGAATCCCATGTTGCTAGTAACTGTGAAATACGATTAAAGTCCAGTTGAAGGTGAGAGTTAAGTAAGGTGATAAAGATGCCCGGATGATTTTCACAAGTATTCTCAACCTCCTACGACTCAAATAGCGATGCGCGTCGTGCTCAACTAACTTCTGAAGGAGGATCTGATAAAGAACAACAGATGGTGTTATCACTCACATTCAAATGCTATTACTTGTGATAGTTTACTTATGTACTACCAGAATGGTATGCTTCAAATTAGTGAATTGGAAATGTCAACTTACCGTACACTATAGTAAGGAGCTTGTTAAAAAACAGTGTGCGCCGAAACATACACTATCAAACACGGGATGTTTGTAACAAATGATAAGAAGTCATTCAGAATTTATTGTGCTAGCAGTTCTGAAGACTGGATTCATGCTGATTATTCAGATGACTAACATATACAACATTCGTTTAATTATTTTCCCGGCTAGTATATCTTCTTAATCTTGAAAAGGATTAATATTGGCTGGCAGTGTTTTAACATTATCTATAGAATAATAACCTATTTGAATGTAAATGGCTAATCTGTCATAAATATTCGAAGCACATGTTATTGGCTCTTAATAAATCATTACGTGGCTAAAAATTGATATATTAACAACAAAGCGTGGTTAGCCATGAAAATATTCTTATGGTTATCAAAGGAGAAGCAGGTGAAGACTACTATGAATAATAATTCTTAACATGCAAAATACCTGGTTGGATATGTGGGACATGACTCTCTAATAAATCATACCACGAAATTACAATCCTTCCAAGTTTAGACGACGAATCCACGAGATTCCCATATTGTTAGTTTCACTCATATCTAGGAATTGTAAGATCGTAGCTACAACTAAAACTCGCTAAGAAAAGACAATGAAAGGCATCCCTGGACTCAGGTTTCGAACAAATAATCATCTGATAAAATCGGGTGTTACAATGATCGCGTTTACAGATGTAATAATCAAGTCAGTTACCTTGAAATGGAAGTGTACTCGTCTTATGTTGAATGACCAAAGTTGGCATTCAATTTCGCATGCTCAAACTTGTAAAATAAGCGCGAAAAAACGCAGGATAAACTTAGCAATATGGTTTTACAAAATATATAGTAAGTAGTTGATGGTTTAAATGCAATGAACAATTTTAATAAGAATGCTTGATTGACGCATCGGATAACTCAGAATTGATACATTGAAAAGCTAACCTCTATCAAATACACAAATCCTTAAGATTCATTTAAAATTAAACTAAAACCTAACTTACGTTGCAAGGTAAACAATTCAGATAGTAATAAAGAAAAGATAACTATCATTCTGACCTATGAAAAATGGTCTATTGTGCAAGAAAATAATAACTTTTAGGAATTTTTCTCAGGATTAATTTCAAAAGTATTATCTAGCAAGTTGTTAGGAGTATATATCATGCAACAGGTAATAAAATCATCGAGTATGATTAAAACTCATGCACGTTAGTATTACAACTTCCTCTTTTGCGCACAAATTAATGACTACTTCGTCGTACGATAATTTCATTTAACAGGGGATTTTTAATCTCAAGAAGCATCCAAAATGACGATGGTACATAAACGATAGTCACGTCAATGGTATTTTAAACTGGAAAAAGTTTATGAGTAGACAGGTCAACACACAAATAAGCTTAGCTAATAAATTATAAAACCGTATTATAAATATAGTATAATATTCAGATTCGAAGTAAAACGGAAATTTGAAAATAAGTATGCATTGCAACCATTATTGAGATACATATATATATGTATATATACATATTCATCTGTCAAATAAAATGTTATCCAAGGGAACTTCACACAAACACCAGAATCGAGAAGTTACGGCCACCTAAAACTCAGATACTTCGATGGCACATCAAACGCCATTATGTCACGATTATCAGAAGCAAATTAAAATTAAGACATATGTAACTAGAAAGTATAACATTAGAGAGTGAATACGTTTCGACAATGGAAAAAGTATACAATTTACACTCCTTATAACAGCACATAATTAAAAAAAGTAATGTGATTGAGATAAGCGATAGAAACGAAAGAACATGGGGATGTTAGTTGTGTTGAAAGAATAGTGTAATATAGGGTATACATTTTCACGTAGATTTATCTTTTTTGCTTTTACGATTATGACTTCCTTTAGGTTTGATGTGATGCCACTGAAGAAAGACAGAGAAGTATGATGAGTAACAAACGGACAATAGATTAACAACATATGCTCGTAAACGTTCTACACAAATAAACATGTTCAAAAAGTGATACTTCGGTTCCGAACTTAAGCCTAACGAAATCAATTCTTTAGTATGGCACAAGCACCATCCATTATGTACAGGTATCCTTTAGCATAGGTACTGCACCTGTATGTTCCCTTTTATCAGTAGTTCTAGTGTAAATTTGAATGATATCAATAGGCTTATCAATATATGAAATTGTCTAGAAAAAGAGTTGGGAAATATACTCCATTCTTCCGAAGTGTAATGAAGATGCTTATAAATACAAGTAGTTAGGAGGCAATTCGTCCAATGACTACGTAAAGTCGATTTGAAGCACTCCACATTACAAGAATGATAGTTCAAATTTCCTGTTTGCCATCGAGGCCATTACATTCAACGGGGCATAAACAGACAATAACAGAGGGAAAGTATAATGTTTTTATAAGAAAATAGGACTCACTCTGTAAAATCGATAATATGGACAGTAATTGGAAATGGAAGACTTGATAATGCAGGCGATTGGTTAATTCGCCTTCAAAGATCTGTGAATATTTTTATTCCAAACTTACGAATACAGTGAGCCATTGTTCCCCTACTGACGCATTACATAGTAAGAAAACTAGGGCACAATTTAAAGTGAATGTAGGTTTACAGGTTACATTATAGTAAACCAATAATGGTATTGATCAGAATGTAACATGACTGCATTCGCATTCATGAATGTAGTTTCTCAAACTACTTGATATCCAGAAGACCAATGGTAAGAAATATGAGGAAGTCTCTTAATATCAATTAGATTATCCTAATTTAGCCCGTATGACAACAAGAAATGACCAATATTATATCTGCCGCGGTAATAAGTATTAACTGAATGCTATTTCCACAAGTAGAGCACCTTATTTTAACAAAAGTTAGGGATTTTGATTCTGACCATTTTAGCCGACAAAAATAAAGCTAATCGTGCGACAAGACATCAAAATTCAAACGAGGAAAAAAAATACAGATCAGTTGAAGAACTGCGAAAACTTAGATACGTAGAATTCCAACCTGGTTGTCCTGAACTTGTTCAACATTAGATAAGTGAGTAGAATCTGATTTATTCCAACTCGATCCATTGCAAACACCTGAATTCTGTCGCTGTGCATTATTAGTAGTGGTATCATTCGCGTTGGCACGTTTCTTTTTCTCTGTTGATCGAACTGCGCTTGTAGGCTGATTAGAGGAATTTTGACATGTTGATGTTTGGATTGTACTCTCTTGTTCCCGGCGTTTTCTA
Source organism: Schistosoma turkestanicum (assembly GCA_944470395.2). Lineage (NCBI taxonomy): Eukaryota > Metazoa > Platyhelminthes > Trematoda > Strigeidida > Schistosomatidae > Schistosoma > Schistosoma turkestanicum. Next base: position 48,808,828 of record OX103971.1, read on the forward strand.
TGTAACTGCCAAAAAGGCCGACGACGATCGAGGAAATCCTTCACAAATTGGGCTGTACGAGCAGTTTCGCCAAGAAACGTCTGAACCATACGTTCAACCTAATTAGATGTGAAATATAAACAATAAGATTCAATGGTATGAACAAAACAATGCCGTCTAAAACATACACTCCCATAAAAATAAAATATGTACTGAGTAACTCCAGTCATAGAATAATTTATATCATTTTTCCAAATAAATACATGTCGGTCAATAAACTATTGATGGTAATTTTGAATCTAAGTAATGTATAGTTGGACCATGTGGTTGATAATTTCATAATGATCAAAGAATGTGAAATATATAAATGTATATGGCAATCTAATGAACAGTATCATTTCAATATCTATGCATAGTGTTTTAATTTATAACTAAACATATTTTGAGCATAGGAAGAGAAACGTTTAGCTGATAACAATGTAAGTAGCAATATCCTAAACATTAAAGTGCTTGTTGATCAAAATAATTAAAAAATAATCGATTTTTCAAGATACTTTTTAAAACAACAATCAAAATTTGATAAACTAGTATGAGAAGTAAATCTGATGTGTAAAAACATAACCCCAAACTCCACGTTAAAAATACGTTTTTCTAAAGGGAGACTCAATCAATGGACCGTTGTGATAATTATACAATGTCAATCTGTTGGATTCTCTCAAACATATATCATATATGGTAGATTACAGCATCAGGTTATTGCAATGAATGTTTCGACTGTCAATAAATAATAACGCAAAAATATGATTCAGAAAAAGAAATAAACTGAAAAATTACGATATTTCGAGATTTTAGTTTAATGCATACTTGACATAAAGTTATAACAAAATTATAGGACTGATTACCTACTGAGTACCTAAAAATGTATAAACAAATGATTCACATGACAATAGTAAACGGCCCGGTAATTATGACAATTATAATATAAGCAGTAATACCGATGATAATAATCAAAATAAGTTAAAATTATTTGCTGAAATTTAATTAAATATTGATCGACCAGAAAAGAAAGTATAGCGATGTATAAAAGCTAAAAAATTTCACTTCCTATTGAATTACGATTAAAACCTAATATTATGAAAAATCAATTCAAAATAAACCATACAGAATGATGTTTTCACATAAATGAAATACGGAAACTATTAAGTACAAACATGATACTCTAATTAGTTTAAATCGACTGTATAAAGTCGGTAAATGTATTGTGATACGCAGAATACGTAGCTACAGCTAGCAGAGCTGTGTTTCATGGCATATACCGAGGCCTTGTAAACAGATTTTTGTAAATGTAAAGTTCGCAGTTCAAATTCAATTGATATTTGGAAATCAAGTGTTAATTCCATTTTAAGAAACCTAACAAAGAAACCGAGAGCGTTATACACATACTTCCAGCCAACTATTTGAGAATTTACTGAAGAAGTAGGTAGTTTAAATAGAAATAAAGCACACATGTCAATATACATAGAAGTACGTGGAAACTTTTGTTCTTAGAATATGTTTGATACAAAAGTAAAACATGGAAACAAACAGATTAGTTGTAGTTGTTTACGCAACACAGAAATCGAAATAAGTATGACAGAGTAAATTAAGACTATCAAAATATGCCTTACTTCGTAAGGAGCATCTAGTGTAGCCAGTAACTCAACAACAGTAGGGATATCCACCTTTTCACGCATTGTCATCGAACCAAGCCTCGACTGGCACCATTGAGTAAGCTTCTTGAGTTCCTCCTCAACTGTCTGATCAGAATCTGTCTCCGAATTGGATGCAATCGAAGTGCACGTTGCTTCAGGACAAATGTTTGCGCTGGATGTCTGGGATGACAAAGAATTGCTTTGGACAGCTGTCTTTGTAGGTGACCGGACATTAGTTGATTTGGCCCCCTAAAGGCATGAAAAGACACAAAAATATGGAAAAGATTAAGAGTGAATGCTTATGTTTTGTTTTAAGTTTTGCATGTAAAAATAATTTTTAGAAATTGCTGAGTGGAAGCGTTTAATGCTTGAAGGACCAACAAAATGTAATGATAGATTTATTCCAAAACTGTTAGCGATAATAAAGATAAGATAATATCCGTGGACGGAACAATAATCATATACACAATAACTGGAAAGCTAAGCTAATCTCTGCGACTCAGCCCAGATAACTAGAGTAAGAAGTCCGAAGGAAGACTGTATAGTTCACGAGTAGCCCTGAGTGAACGAGTTAACAAGCATTCAATTCAAGCATAATATATAGAATACAAAAGGCGTTCTTGGAAGAGTTATAAAATAGCACACTAAAAGAGAAAACTTACCGATAAGGTTTAAGGTCCTTCCAGAAGGGAAACACAAACCGAAGGTAATAAGAAGCGCCTTGGCGCAAAAATAAAAGATTCAAAGTTCCATAAAGGAATTGTAAAATTAAGAGATTTACCAAGCGATTTCTGGTGATCTAGAATCCCTAAAAAAGGCTAACGGTAAAGACGGATTTTTCAAACGAATGAGAGGTGTACATCAGTGGGGAGAGATAAGAATGTACATTGATTGTTCACTTGTTCCAAAACGCAATGTAGGGTCTTAGTCGATAGGGTTTTTAAACAGAAAAAATACATTATAGTATAACCAAGTACCGGTTAATGTAGTTTGCTTTAAAAATAATGCATGCATTATAAAGAATGGTTAAGTTTTTCAGAAAAATTGAGAAAATAACAAACATTAAGACAGTAAACGTACTGCTGAACTGCAATAGTTTAAAATCCAAAAAATTGAGACATCAGAACAACTAAATAAATAACGAAAGTGGAGATTATACTACTTCAGAAATCAATAGGTCTTGAATGTGTATGGGTATTTAGACCAACGAGTATGTTAAATCAAAAAGTTGATATACTCGAGATTTTAACTATTTCCATAGAGCTCATACCAAGCTCAAACCAAACTTTGATGGTACAACATACATTACAGTTCAGCAACTAAAAACTTAAAAATTACGTAAAATAATGGCATCAAATAATATTACTCGTCTGTGACAGATAGCTTTTTAAATGATAATTAAATACAATTATTGTCTACGTAGTTATCGCAATGATAAATTCAAAAAAAATTTTATGACCAGATGCACATTGCTGAGTATACAAGTACTAGAACGAAACGACCGTTTAGCATTTCCAGGTTTTTAACAGTGGTTTGACTAATATCAGTTTGTGATTTAAATAATGAATGCCATAATATAAACAGAGGAGATAGTGAAAAAAACATACTACACCGATAATTATTATTGAATTATTGCGTTTTTACTAACCTTAAGTCTGTTCTGATTTGTCGAACCTGTTCGGGACAAATTAATTACCGTCTGTTTCTGCTCTGTACCGCGTACAGGCGTTCCAGAGTAAACTTCAGTATTTTTTGAGCCTCGTCCATTTTGCTGAATACGATTATATCCATCTAAAGAAACTGACTGGACAGGTTCAGATAAATGTGAATCTAGCAGTATTTTAGACTTGACATTGGTCGACCGAGGACTAGCTGACGGCTTAGAAAGTGTAGACTGGGACTTGTTTAAATTATTTGGACGGTAGTTATGAAGATTTTGTTCGACAGCAAACGAATTTTCTGATAAGGTGTTTGAACAGTTTTTCCCATGTGATAACTCACTAGATACCTTGTTAAACGACCCTGAATTAAGTCGTCTGTAGAAAGGATAAGAACAAACAATACAGAAATCCACAAGATATAAATAAGTAATGGTGGGATTACAAATAATCTGACCGTCACTTTTTCAAAATCTAGAAGAATTATATCTCATCATATCTCGGTATCACGCTTAAATACTGAAAGGAAGAAACAATGCTTTTCATTGTACGTTTATAATATAACTGGTTTATTAAAAGTAATCTGTATAAATTAATACAGGAAATAAAATTGAATCAGTCCAGGCGAGAGCTCAGTTGCTAAAGCACTCAGCTTTCAGCTAGGTCGAAGGTTTGAAAACTGCTTCAGTTACTTAAGTTTGGACAGCAGGAGAGTATCACCAGCTTTTAAATAGTGCAGCGTATAGATAAACTTGTGCTTTATAAATGGTGTTACAGTGTCATACTTTCATTACGTGCAATTATTAGTTGGGAGAAAACACGATGTGTTTACTGAGGATGTAATTTTGCACATATTTCTGGCAAATTACCTAGATGTACCTAGAAGTGCGTTACGAAGTAATTCAGAAATGTTCTTTACAGGATAAAAATCAGTAAATCTTCTCCAAGCAGATAAAAACTTGGGGTAAAATTATTACAATCTAAAATAAGAAGCATTTGAAGTTTTACAAACAATTAAATAATCAGACAAATTCAATGACAATGTATTAGATTTTGTAATAATAAAGTAAGCTGCTTACCCTTCATTACAATGAGATACATTTTGATTTAGTGTGGAACTAAGAGTAGGCCACTGTGCTTGAGATTCTTGACGTCGATCGTTAACAGCATTGATTTCCGAAGTATGGAGCGCAGATGAATCGGCAGTGCACACGTTATCAAAAGGTTCGTCTTTCTTACTAGTGAGTAAACCATTAGAGCCGGCTTCTGCATTAACACTACCCAGTCCAAGTCCCTTAAAAAGCAAAAGAAAATTGGTTTAAAGAGGTACCAAAATATACATGCGCCACAGTCAGTCAGTTACAACTTAGAACTTAGTACGTACGTACATTAGTTCAGGTTGCCATACCACATTAGCACAAAAACGAAATTGTCAGTTCGAATCCCATTGCGGAAGAGATAGTAGAAGTACTAGCGGTAATGAAGAAGATTAGGGTTCGAAGAAATTATTCAAGAAGTATGATTCAGTGAAGTAAATTTAAAAAGAGAAAGATAAAAATGATGAGGAATTGAGATTAGAATTTGAGAGAAGAAAAAGAGTGGATACACTTGCGCCATTGCAGACGATTATGATTCATGTCTCCAAACACCGGTTACTATCGTCTCGCAGACCCCTACTAAGTAGTCAACACCTATCGACATGACTCAGTTCAGTCATCACTGACTTTATGGATTTGTACCACGTTTTGGTTTGGCAGCCCCTACCTTTCTTCCAACCTACTCCTACACCACAAAACATCTCGTTGTGGCATTCGTAACATATGTCCCAACCACCTCAACTGATGAAGTTTCAATACTTCATCTATTGACCTGCCATCGCTACCTAGTACTCGTTTCCTAATAACAGCATTGCTTTGGAGACACCTATGATCGAATACTAAGTAACCTAAGAATATCCTCAACCCTTTCTGGCCATGTTTCACAACCATAAAGTAGGACGAGGAGAACTACTGCGCATTACACTCGTCTTTTGGTCAGCAAACGGATATCTCGCCTACGTCATAAGTGACGCAGATTGTCAGTAGAGCCTTCTGTGCCAGTGCTGAGATTTCGTCAGTCAGCAGGCAGGCTATCAGCACTGATGAGACTCTAGAGAGAAGTAAAGCGGTCAACACGCTCAGCTGCTTCACTCTCTATCACTGGCTCAGGTGCCGATGCAACCCAATCCTGAAGCAACACTAATTTATATGCTTCACACGAATTAATGAATCCATGTGTGGGATGAGATATAGCCCGAGGACCCGAAACGACGCAAACGGTTTTCTTAGGGGACCAACCTGGAGTCTTTGGCTCGGAGTTCTAATCCGTAAAGTACTGAAGTAACGTTAACAGATACAGTTCTATAGTAGCCAGTTACAAACAACGTCATTCCGAAGCCTGTGTGGGCTATCGGTTTAGAAACATGGTTTTTCAATTATTCTAGGCGGATCTTTGGTACCTACCAACCCGGTTTTAGAACCAGACATTCACTTCCCGTCGTCTCAGTTTCATAAACCACAACGCCTGCAACGAGAAGGCAGTGAGTAGGACTTACCCAGAAATGAACATACATAGCCAAATGAGAGCATTTCGAGAGGCAGAAAGGACTCTCCCGACGCTCGGTCGTACCAGGGCATATTATGAATTTAAAAAAACCTGATTGAAGTTCAGCTTTTTTTATCGACGGACAAAATAGTGAGACGCGTGAAGACTGGTACATTATAAATACTTATAAATGTAATATTAAAAGGAAAAAATATCTTACTAGATACTTGACAGAACATTTATAAATTTCTGTGCCAAATTAATATCTGCTGAGACAATACACTTTAAAAATTGAGTACTATGACTGTGAATGTCGTTTGTGTAAAGGCAGTGACTAGAACTACCACTTTAAATGTGTATCTACTTAACTTAAGGGATAGATAAATGTAATCTATAAGCTATTAATATTACAGCTTTAAATAGATCTCCTCTGTCATCATAAAACGAAATAAGGACGACATTGTTATTGATAGCTTCCTTCGAAATTCGAGAACATAAAACTATACAGGCGCAAAATAATAAAATGAATGAAACACACACCAACTTCCTAAGAGTCAAAGCTTACTCGAGTCATCAGAAATTGCGCTAAAGCTAACGCCTGAGCGGGCTGCATAGGAGTTTGATCTGGACTATGAGATCCAACCAAAGCTGCGAGCTGGGCAGCAAATTGTGCTGTTTCTGCGAGCTGTTGCATAGGAGTAGAAGTTTGATTTGAATTTGTGGGTTGCAAGTTTAAGTACTGAGTTAAAACTGACCAAAATCCTGGAGATAGGAATGAACTAGCTGTTGAAGTAAGATCATCCATAGTAGTTCCGTTGGTGCCCTGAATTCTGGAAGGGAATGGCAAGTTAAAAGATGGGAAGGACTGATTCAGTGGAATTAGAGGAGCTAAGTTCGTGAATGTGGAGGTTGAAGTAACTGCCTGTTTTTGATGCTGAATATTATTAGGATTGTCTAATACAGATTTAAAACTTGATTCAGTGTCCCCAATTCTCAAATTATTGATTGAATTACTTAACACGGACATTTGTACACTCACTGGAACTGACTCGTTGCTAAGGCCATACGCCAAGCTTCTGGATTTCGTGGAGTTAAGACTCTCTTCAGTAATCTGGCAAGTAGGTGCAGAAACTTTGGTAACAGATGTTGTAACGCTAGCAGCTGATGTCTGGAAAAAAACAAATGTAATATCGATTATTTGAAAAACAGAAACACAAACGAGTAAAATATATCATACTAAAACAACGTTGGGAAAATAAAGAACTGAATATCTAGAAAAACATTCAACGCCTCCAAGAATAGTGTCAAATACAGTTGCTTTTACAAGAATGTAAATGAATTTTAAGTATACCATTATGGACAATGAGACTGTGCGAAGATAAAAATCAAACTTACGGGAAAGTCTGAAAGTCGTTGATACAATTGATGCTGTGGTTCTGACAACAATGAACGACTAGTGTCAACTGCGGAATTTCCAACGATACTTGCACTCACTCTACTACCATCTAAGTGATCATGATTAGTTGGATTACGACAAGGTAGTAAATCTATTGGGGGGTTATCGGAGTTTCTGAAATTCGGTTTACTCAAGAAACTGGATGTAGACAGGGCTAACATAGTTTGATTGATCTCTCCACGAATAGGGGGTACTCGAGGACCAGAAACAAATGGAACACGTTCAAACAGCTGTGTGTAATTGGCTAGACAATAAATATAGCAAAAAAACGTGTCGTTCTCTAATTTTCAACTGTAGTTTTATGAATTTAAATGAAAAACTGACAAATATATTTCTTTATATACATACAGTGAATCGTCATAAAATATAGTAGAGTTATGTGAGGTAATTTATCAGCTTGGCTGAACGAGAACTTCATAACCGAAAAACGAAGTTACATTTGAAGAATTCGCCTTCATTTTCGGAACGTCGATATGATGAAAGATTGCATTCTACGATTCAGTTTAACTGTTATTTAAAATTTGCATGCAATCATGGCTGTGATTTGTTATTAGTATTAGATGAACTGAAGCAGTCTAACAGAGTACCTCAAGAAGATAAAACTGGTTGGGAGCAAAAAAGTTTAATTCCAGTAAGCATTATCACCTAGCCCTTAAACAATACATAAACAGTAACAACAGACGGGTTGAAATATGTAGATTTTAAAACTACAAGAGCTAATAAGTTGCAGACTGATTCTCAAAATATATTCCCCTGTAAAAATCTGAGAAAAAAGATTTTTATAATCCAACAATCCTCTAACGCCTTTTAAAGCAATAAAATTCTAGTAAGCTGTTCAAAAATCGGGTCTCCATTGATTATTGAGTGACCTATAAACTGACTTTGATCAACTGGCCACGACAGTTTATCACATCTAAAACCTATTTTTGCCCTTGACTAAACATCGTTTGATGCCTGATATCAATAAACCGGTATGTGAGCAGCCATTCGTAAGCTACATCATATCGCTGCATATCTTCTGTCAACCATTTCTATCCATTTTTAAGATCGAAAATTTATTCATTAGATAATCCTAAACCTAATCCAGAACAAACATATGCTGAAGGTCAATTGACGAAAATACACTTAACTTACTAATGGATTGTACACTACGTGTAAATGCATTGGTGTTTAAAACACTCATTATTTAAAGTTCAAAAGTACCTTAATTGATTAACAGCAAACAGATGCTTCTGAAGAGCAAGATATCTTACCAAGAGTAGAAAACGTATCATCACATTTACGTCGTATACGAAGATCTGGAGTGAAGTAAATCCCAGCCATAAGCCATTCATTCATTTGAGCATCACTAAAAGTACCCTGTGTCCGACCCTGTGGATCTTCATACAGCCACATATGTTCGTCCGACTGGTCTGGTCCACTATGTCTAACGAAACCGCTTTCTTCACTCAATATGTTGGAAGGATGTTGAACATTATTATTCGACTAAAATGTAGAGCAAAATCGCGAAATGAAAAAGTTGATCTGCAGTAAGAGGTGAGAAATGGCTAAATTTCAGATGATAAATAAGTTCCATGTCAACACCTTCATAAGCAAAAAGTGAATGATTTTCTAATTATTCCAAAACAATAAACCGCTCAGAAGAATTCGCAATAGTAAATTTGTTTACCACTTGTTTTTATAATCCAACAAAATAACAAATGCTAATAAATATTGATTCGTATACATAATTAACTTTTTAATTTGCTGAATACACATAAAATCTGGTACAACTAAGAACCAAAAATATGAGCAGTAGAAATAACATTGCGGAGAAAAGGAGGGAAACGGAGTACAAACAAAGCAAAAATGTGAACAAGAAACTATGATAGAAGACATAGTTCAATTAACAAGACAATCGAGATTCTCCTCAGTTAAGGAAATTCATTTCATTATTACGAAGAGAAAACTGTAATAGGATTATCAATGGTTTCCATTCTAAGTAGGCCACAAAGTCCCAGCGTCAGCTAAAAATGCATGTTTTGGAAGCTTCTAGGATGATATTTGTAGCACATCTTCATACTAGCGAGGTCAACATCACAAGATGATGACGCTAAATGATCTATCATCGCCGTTTTTACACATGCCGAATCTCAGGAATACTAACATTGTATTGCCACTGGGTCCCAAAAATGGGAGTAAACGATAATCAAACAAACTTAATTCGGGAAGACAAAGTTTCATAATCATAGAGCACAAGTGCATTTACCAATGCGTTTCCAAGCTTATGAAGCCAGAGAAGCATAACAACGGCGCCAAAGACAGACTAAATTGGCATAAACCTATCTAATTTCTACTATATGTGCATTCTTCTTATGTCACACTGCCACCCGTAACAGCACGCGAGACCAAATTGGTCAAAATCAAATCCTTCCTACACGCACACACCTCTCTTCCCTCCACAACTAACTCTACGCGCATTCCCTTTTCTCACTGCACCGCTAATGCAAACGATGGGAGTTCACGAAACGTCATTCCTAGTCTCTTGAAACATTGTTCTAGACTACATCTTTGAACTTTTAATGTACGGACATTGTGTCAAATAGGGCAACAGGCATCATTAGCTAGGACTTTAGAATCTCGTGCCATCGATGTATGCTGCGTCTCGGAAACGCGCATACAGGATCCTAGTAAAGTCATTAACCTGATTCCACCTTGTCAAAACGAAGAAGCAGCCCGACTAACTCTTCGTGTATCCGGTAGCCCTGATGCTGCTTCCAGGGGTCTTGCTGGTGTAGGCATAGCGTTGAGTCCTAGGGCAGAATTATCTCTCCTAGACTGGATCCCAGTAGATAGTCGTTTGTGCGCTGTCCGACCAAACGGGACAGTAAGGACTAGGAAGGATAGGGACAATCGCCGTTGCCTCTTCGTCATATCTGCCTATGCCCCCACTGACTGCAGTGCAGACGAGGTTAAAGATGAGTTTAACAGAAAGCTTTCGGACCTCCTCCAAAAAGCTAGGCGCTCTGATATAGTATTAATGGCTGGTGACTTTAATGCTCAAGTAGGTAGACTAAGTGAAAATGAAAGACACCTAGGTGGATGTTATGGTGTCGCGGCTCAGAGAACAGACAATGGCGACCGTCTGTTGCAACTATGCTCAGACAACCGCCTATTCTTAGCGAACATCAACTTTAGGCATAAGGAAAAACATCTTTTGACCTGGCGACCTCCAAAGTCGTCTCAACGTTGGACGCAACTAGATCACATCGCCATCAGCCACCGATGGAGGGGGTCGATAGAAGACTGTCGCTCGTTCTGGGGCACATGTTTGGATTCAGATCATGCTGTAGTGCGAGCTCCTATCTGTTTGAGGCTTACTGGACGTAGGAAAGACACCGTAAGGAAGCCTCTTAGGGCTTTACTTGATGATAATCAAGCTAAGAAAATATTTCAGGAGCAACTAGAAAGAGAGTTAAGCAACCATGCAAGCAATTCCCATCCTGAAGCATGTTGGAATCATATCAAGAAGGCTGTGGAAACAGCAATGGTATCTGCTAGCAAGGTAAACCACAAGGCTAGGATGAAGCAGTGGATTTCAGTCGCATCCACCGAACTGATGGATGCTCGAAAACTCATCCCACCTGACTCTGAACATGATGAAGAGCGTAGTCAGATTAGGCGCAGACTTATAAAAAGTCTGCGTAACGACCGCGAACAGTGGTGGGTGGCGAAAGCAAAAGCGATGGAAAAGGCAGCGGCGATCGGCAACAGTAGACAACTTTTCCGCCTTACTAAAGAAACCGGTATTAGGAACCCGAATGTAAGTGAGACTATCTCGGAAAAGGATGGTCTTATTATCCATTCTCAATCCAGGAGACTGGATTGATGGGCAGAACACTTTAGGGATCAGTTCAACTGGCCACGAGCCACTCTTCGGTTACCCACGATCTCCAGTCATCCTGAATGGCAAATCGACGTAAGTCCCCCGACTCTCTATGACGCTGAAAAAGCGTTAGGGAATCTGAAACGAGGACGAGCTGCAGGTCCTGATAGACTGACCCCTGAGATATTTAAGGATGGTGGTCCAGTTTTAGCAGTTAGATTGACTGGGATCTTAGGTAGAATCTGGGAACTGGACGCAATCCCATCCGACTGGTCTCAATCACTGATTGTCCCAATCTATAAGAAATGACAAAAGTCTTCTTGTGACAATCACAGGGGAATAAGTCTAACTAATATAGTATCTAAAATATTGGCCTCCATAATACTTCGACGCTTAACGAAAGCTCGAGAAGAGCAGACTCGAGAAAACCAGTCTGGTTTAAGACCTGGACGTGGCTGTATAGACCACGTCTTCACACTCAGACAGGTCCTGGAACACAGACACACATTTAGACGTCCGACAATAGTTATTTTCCTGGACCTGAAAGCGGCATTAGACTCTGTGGATCGTGAGGTTCTGTGGCAGTGTCTGTCATTGAAAGGTGTACCAAAGAAGTACATTAACCTTATACAAGCCCTTTACTCGAACATCACTGGTCGAGTGAGGGCTTATGGCGAACTATCATCGGAGTTCTCTACATCAAGTGGTGTCCGTCAGGGATGTCCACTTTCTCCATTCTTGTTTAACTTCGTCGTAGACATCCTCTTAGAGTTAACATTAAGCTCGTCAGATTTTTCAGGGGTTGACCTTCCGCCAGGAAAATCACTTACTGACCTAGAATATGCCGATAACATAGTCCTACTTAGTGAAGACGCTGACAAAATGCAGAGTCTTCTGACTACCCCAAGCAACAATGCAAGCATGTTCGGGATGCGGTTTTCACCCTCGAAATGCAAAATGTTGCTTCAAGATTGGGTAGTCGAACGTGTAGACCGCTTCACTTATCTTGGGAGTCTCATCAGTTCCGATGGCCTGGTGACTGACGAAATCTCAGCTCGGATACAGAAGGCTCGATTGGCTTTTGCCAACCTGCGTCACTTATGGCGTAGGCGTGATATCCGTTCTCTAATCAAAGGACGAGTGTACTGTGCAGCAGTTCTCTCCGTTCTCCTATATGGCTGTGAAACATGGCCAGTGAGAGTAGAAGATATTCGTCGGTTATTGGTTTTCGATCATAGGTGTCTTCGAAGCATTGCTCGTATACCGTGGGACAACCGAGTGAGCAATGCTGTCGTTAGGAAACGAGTACTAGGTAAGGATGGCAGATCAATAGATGAAGTGGTGAAACTTCATCAGTTGAGGTGGTTGGGACATGTGTTGCGTATGCCTAACCACCGACTACCTCGACGAACTTTGTTCTGTAGTGTAGGAGTAGATTGGAAGAAAGTTAGGGGCGGCCAGACCAAAACATGGCACAAATCCATGAAGTCATTGACGAGTGGACTTAGCCATGTCGGTAATTGTCGACTACCTGGTTGGGGTCCGCGAGATGATAATAATCGATGGTTAGAGACCTTGAATGACATGGCTCAAAATCGTTCGCAATGGCGCCGGTGCATTTATTCTTTGTGTTCTCTCAAATCCTAATCTTCTGGATTCTTCAACACCTCTAGTTTTGACTTTCTAAACTTTTCTCGTTGAATCATACTTCTTGAATAGTATCTTCTAATCCTAACCTCTCCGATTACTTCTGATTCCCTTACTACCTCTACTACTATTGGATTAGAATTGACAATTACTTCTCTGTGCTGATGTGGTATGGCGACATGAACTGATGTACTTACGTACGAAGTTCTACGTTGCATCTGACTGACTGACACTGCCACCCAGATGCATGTGCATTTCGACAACTAACAGCTTACTAGTCAATAAGTAACAACTTGTAAATTAATACGAATGTACTTCGGTTTAAGTTTCCATTTCCCATTAGCATGGAAAGATGAAATTGTCAAGCTAAATCACAGAATAGTAGCAGTTTTTTACTTACTTACGCTTGTGACCACCAATGGAGCATAGGTCACCGACAAGTACTCTCCAACCCACTATGTCCTGTGCTTCCCTTTCCAGATCTGTCTAATTTTTGTTCATTCTTCTCATGTCTTTCTCTATTTCTCAGAGTAATGTGTTCCTTGGCCTTCCTCTTTTCCTTTTACTTTGAGGGTTACAAGTGAGGGCTTGTCTTGTCACTCAGTCGAGTGCTATCTGGAGTGTATTTTATCCACTTCCACCGCTTCTTTCTGATTTCCTCCTCCACTGGAATCTGACTTGTTCTCTCCCACACTAAGTTGTTGCTCATTGTGTTTGGTCAACGCATTCGAAGTATTTTGCGCAGACAACTATTAAGGAATGCTTGTATCTTCTGGAAGATGGCTTTGGTAGTACTCCAAGTTTCCGCCCCATACAGGAGAACTGTCTTGACATTTGTACTGAAAATCCTGATTTTGGTGTTGATTGATAGTTGTTTGGAGTTCCAGATGTTTTTCAACTGTAGAAATGCAGCCCTTGCTATGCCAATCCGCGCCCTCACATCTGCATCGGATCCACCTTTCTCGTCGATGATGCTGCCCAGATATGTAAAGTTGTTAACGTCCTCGAAAGCATCTCCATCAAGAGTGATTTGTTTGGTGCATGTTGTGTTTTATCGTAGAATTTTACTTTTCCCTTTTTCCATTATGTATGTTGAGACCTACTACTGCAGATGCTGCTGCTACACTGATCGTCTTCTCTTGCATTTGTTGTTGCGTGTGCGATAGAAGGGCCAGATCATCTGCGAAGTCCAGACCGTCCAGCTGCGTCCTAGCTGTCCACTGAACACCGTGCTTCCCTCCAGATGTCGACGTCTTCATAATCCAGTCGATGACCAGGAGGAAGAGAAAGGGTGAGAGTAAGCAACCTTGCCTGACACCGGCCTTCACCTCGGAAGAGTCTGTTAGCTGTTCTCCGTGCACGATTTTGCAGTTTAGCGCATCATAAGAAATCTGCATGACGTTGACCATCTTCTCAGAGACACCATAGTGCCCTGTCAATGAATGAAGTCGATGTAGAGTGTTGAGTTCCATTCAAATGATTGTTCCACAATGATCCGTAATGTAGCAATTCGGTCTGTACGCGATCGATCCTTACGAAATCCAGCCTGTTGAGTTCGAAGTTGGACCTATACGGAGTCCTTCATTCCGTTTGACACTATCCCGTCGAAGGCTTTGCCTGGCACTGAGAGAAGAATGATGCCTCTGTAGTTCTCACACTAGCTGAGATCGCCTTTATTTGGTATTTTGATCAGGTATCCTTCTTTCCAAACTGATGGTACTTGTTCCTCATCCCAAATCTTCTTGAGGTGAATGTGAAATATATTTGCAGTTGCTTCCACGCCTGCTTTTATTGCCTCTGCTGGAATGTTGTCTGGTCCTACTGCTTGGCCGCTCTTGATGTTTCTAATGGCCATGCTGATCTCTTCAATTGTAGGTGCGCCAACATCGATTGGGAGGTCCGTGGATGCTGCTTCGATGTTGTGGGTTCAGTGGAGCTGGTCGATTTAAGAGTTCTTTAAAGTGCTCTACCCACTAGTTTCGCTGTTCTTCAGTGTTGCTGATTACAATGCCTTCCTTGCTTTTCACTGGTCGTTCTGGCTTACGATAGTTGTCGGCGAGCTTCTTTGTTGTTTCATACAATTGTCTCATGTTTCCTTCTCTTGCAGCCTTTTCCCCCGTCATTGCTAGAACTTCTACATATTTTCGTTTGTCAGCTCTGATGCTCTTCTTTCCTTCCTTGTTTGCTTCTGCGTATTCAGCTTGTGCCTTGACTCTCTCTGCTCTTGTTCGGCTGATGTTGATTGTTGCCTTCTTGTTCCGCCTTTCTTCATTTTTTTCAACAGTACCAACGGAGATCCATTTCTTGTGATGGTACTTCTTGTGGCTCATAACCTCCTGATATGTTGAAGTGATTGTCTCCTTGATCCCCGCCCAATTGATCGCCATGGTTGTTTCTTCTCGATTGAGCAGATCGTGCAAGGCCTGGAACCTATTGCTTAGAGCTCTATTAAATTCATTGAGCTTTCCAGTATCCCGAAGAAAGGCCGTATTAAACTTTTGTGATGTTGTCTGCCACGTTGTCCAGTGTTCCTTGAGTTTCAGTTTCATTTTGGCGACCAGCAAATGTTGATCTGAAGCCATATCAGCTCCTCTCTTGGTTCTCACATCCTCCATGGTCCTTCTGAACTTTTTGTTGATACAGATAGAGTCGATTTGGTTCCGAGTAGTGTGATCCAGTGAAATCCATGTAGCTTTGTGTATGCGTTTCGTGTGGGAATATTGTGCCACCGATGACCAGTTTGTTGAAGGCACATAGGTTTGCAAATCTCTCACCATTTTCGTTCCTTTCTCCCAGTCCATGTCGTCCTATGATGTCTTCATATCCAGTGTTGTCCATGCCAACCTTGGCATTCAGGTCTCCCATAAGAATCGTCAAATCCTTTGATGAACATTTCTCGACGATTGACTGCAGCCTTTCGTAGAATTGATCTTTCACGTCGTCATTGTAGTCATTGGTAGGTGCATAACATTGGATGACGTTCATTGCAATGTTCTCTTTGTTTGTTTTGAAGGATGCTTTAATGATCCTGGGTCCATGAGATTCCCATCCTGTCAGTGCCTTTTGTGCATGTTTGGACAGCATCAGTGCAACTCCTTGTGTATGTGAGGCATTTTCCTCTTCATGACCAGAGTATAACAGCAGTTCCCCTGAACCAAGTCTCAGTTGTCCTACTTGTGTTCAATGCGTTTCACTGATGCTGAGCGCCTCGAGGTTGTATGTTTTCATTTCTGCCGCAACTTGAAATAGTCTTCCAGTTTCCCACAATGTACGAACGTTCCATGTACCTAAAAAATGGTTGCTCTGGTTGTCAGAAGAGGCATCGGCCCCGTGACTTCCGAGGGAACTCGGCTTTCATCACGAGACGTCATAAATCTTCTTCCAACTCCCAGGGCAGAGTTAAAATGGTTTGAATTATGTTTTCTGGTTAGCGATTTCTTAGTGAGTTAGTTAGTAACAGTATCGGTGATAACAAAAAAGATTAGGGATCGAAAATATAAACTAATGGAATTAAAAAAGATTACGAGGAATTCACAAGTCTATAATTTTTCAGATAACAAATACTGGATGTACTTGACCTGTTCCAAACGATTTTGAGATTTGTCATTCAAAGTCTACAATCAGTGATCATGATAAGCCAGTGGACCCAAATCGAGCAGTTTACACTTAGTAATATGGCTTAGTCCATGGACCGATGCCATATTTTGGTTTGGCTACCTCTGGCTTTCTCTCGACCTACTGCTAAACCAAACAACACCGTCGAGGTAGGCGGTGACTGGGCATACGAACACATGACCCAACCACCTCAGCTGATGACAATTTATCATCTCATGAAAGTACTGGTATTAACTCAGCCGTTTCTCACTTGGTGGTCTTAGATTACACGAGAAATGCTTTGCAAATACCCATGATGAAATGCTGGTTACCTACGAATAGCTTCTATTCTTAGCGTCCAAACTTCACACTCACACCGTAGGACGGGGTGAATCGCTGTGTAATTAACCCGTCCTAAGTTTTACGAATGGATATCTCACGCCATAAGTGACGCAAGTTGGCATACTACATGATACATTTACCAACCGAAGTAGTTTCTATACACGTGAACAAAAAGTGATTACAAATATCCACGCTAAAATGTGAAATGTTCTCTGACATTAGGCGATCAACAACTTGACGGAGAACTTGCAAAGTGTGCGGAAAAGCAAAAGTTAATCTTATCAGTGTTTATGAACTTCCTTACCAACGGATAAGCATGACTTGAATTCGACTGCACAAGTCGGTCAAATGCAGGTAACTGTGAGAGAAAATTATGTATGTTGTCGGCGTTGGGAACGCTGAAGCTAGAATGTCTATTAGTTTCTGCAGAGGTGACCCCACAGAAATTGGATACAGAATTGGATGTAGAATCAGTGGGGTGAAAACCATGTAAGTGTTGTGGAACAGACTTTGACCATATATGCTGCTGCATCCATATTGCGTTTGAATTGATACTGGAATCTAAATTCTATAACACAATTTGTTGAGACAAATTAGTCACAATAATACAGAAAGAAAATCAAAAATTATTCTAGAGTAAGAGTATCATGAAAATGTTGACTGAAAATATGAACTGAAATATGATAGAACGATTGAATTTGTTAAAGACATATTTGCACTTGTAGTAATAGGGCTGAAGAAAGACTACTAGTGCGTGAAGGAATTTAAATAAAGTAGGTACATTAAACAATCAATATATATTTCAACTGAGTCACTAGAAAAGCCTGACTTTTAGAACTTTCTTTTCTCAAGGAAAGGAAACCAAGTGAGTAAACACAGTAGTTAATATAGTATTTACATAACCCTGGTAGCATTTTCGTGGTTAAAGTACTTGGCTTTCAACCACAGAGGTTGCAGTTCCAAGCTCTATATCACCCATCAGCCACCGCATAGAAGGTGTAGCTTAGAACTGAATGGATAACACTTCATGATAAACAAATTACTAATAGTATTAACTTGGAAAACTGATAATGGTTTGTTGTAGAGCTACTGTAACGATCTTAAACGATAATAATAAGGGTGGTTTTAAGGATAACCCCAACGAAGAAAAAACAAATACTAGTATAATTACGAGGAAAAAGTTTACGCTGCTTTGACGACAGTTTCATAACCATGAAAATTAAAATATTACCAATTGGATTTGTTAACAAACTACCTTTTTTCATTATTGCTAAGTAAGAATAAATTTTGACAATGAATCTCGTATCTTTTTTATGAGATTTCTTTTCTCTGAAGTCCTATTTAAAACAAATACGAAAGTCTCTAACTAAATTTTAGTATACAGTATCTTGTTTGATAAATGGATTATACGCTTGCAATATTAATACAATGAGCATTCGGCTGACACGAAAACCAAGTTATCTTCGTGGACCAACTAGCATCAGTGTTAACTGCTTTGATTTGCACATCTAGAAATGATTTATAGTGTCCCAATTTTGTCGTACGATGTTGAGACCTCAACCGTAACACGTGAGATTAACTTAGTTTGTCTAAAAGCTGTTTTTATTAGGATGAAATTGTTTGAATTTAACTAAAAGTAATCGAAAAATCGCAAAACTGATACCTTGTCTGGATCCTTGATTCCATAATAAGCACTGACAGCTCGTTTACTCTGATTACTAAGTGAATCAGTATTAATTTGACTATGCGAATCTGACCGGGGAGCCGAGACAACACCATCAGGCAAGATGGAATTTATATTCACCGTTGCGTTGCTTACAACCGACGAGTTTCCTGATAAGAGAGAACCCCCTACATGCTGCACTTCATGAGATCGAGTGCTTGATGAAGGTAAAGAAAGGCCTGCTGCACTCATGCTAATTGTATCTGGTACTTTGGCCTGAAAAAAAAAATTTACTTAGAAAGAAACAAAAACTAGAAATTTACACATGCTTTCGGCCTTTATAAGACCACTAAGATATTCCTAACCATGGACTACTTTGGAAGTAGATGAACTAATTTTCCTTTGGCAACACTGTAATTAGTTATTTTTCAAACTGATCAATCAAAATACAACTTCATATTACTGACAAGCAGATGAGAATATGCATATACCTTTACTTTTAAAACCTTTTAAAACGAGCCTAGAAGACCAAAATCAAATAAATTACTTACAAAGACAATATTAAACACATACTACTGATTGTAGCTCCCTAAAAAATGAACTTTAGATGGAAACAACTTGAAATGATTCTGTATAGTAATCGTTTAATCATCTTGTTATGAGTGATTATTTCGTCCGGAAAATAGACTGTAATTACCAACAGAAGAGATGGGGCGACGCGTAAGAACTCAGTGATTAGGGCGTTCGAATTTTGGGTTTAAACCTCATGAGAATGAAGTCCTGACTGAAAAAATTTACGAGTGAGAAATATCACGACGGGTAGTTAATAACTGAGAATGCTAAGTGGGAACATTTCTGAACAATTAACAGTGTATGAAGCCAGAAATCATAACCTTATGATTTCTTAAACTGTTCGAAGAATGAGCCAATCGAGAAACACACAAAACTCAAAGAGACCACTGCACACTTACGGACAATTCGATGACTGAGTCTGAGTGAAGTTGCCAACGCTGTTCAGAAGAAGTCAAAGAGGACTTCTGGATCCAGTGCATTGCTTGTTTGTTGGTGTCAACACAATGACTAGCAGGATTGTTGACTTGATTAGCATTGGGTTTCTGGACATATATGGAGTCGGAAAACTGTACGCTGAGTGGATACTGTTTGGTTACCTCTCTGGAAGATTGTCCCTGACTGTAAAACAGGTCAAAAAATAATATATATATTTGCGAACATTGATTGAGGTTAAATTTAGATTAAATGAATGCGGGTCCATATTACTACACTTTATAAAGGTAGAGGAAAGATTGCACTAACCAACAATATAACATGTATGATTATGGGAAACAACACACAAAACAATCCTGATATGATCGAATACGAAAATGGAGACTAATAAATAGCAGGCTTAGTAGTTAAAAGAAAATGAATTGGTACGTGATCTGAACTGCGACCAAGTCTGACGTAAGTTACAAATGCGAGAGAATTGAATCAATCGACGAGATATTAGGTCCTGAAGAAAAATGCGCCCACCATAAGTGATTCCTTAAAAATTTTTGTCGTCGTAATTTAAACTGGACAGTGCCTATCATCATGTAATATTATCATCTAGATCTCTACTACTTAACAATAATATCATTTCGCTTATAATGTCTTATATTTTCGGTGTTGCATTGTTAGAATCAATGAATAATACATGAAATGACACCTGGCATCAGATGTATGACAGCTACAGAGGTCAATGAACAGTTTTATTGAGAATGGATTACTAAAATAAGGCTGGAAGGTTTTAAAGCTACTCGCTTAAGTTCAACTCAGATAAAAAAAGACTGATAAAATAAAAAGCTTTGAGATCAGTGAAAAGCAGACTAATTGACCATATATTCATTTAATGTCAAACAAATACTGGCGAGAAAAACCACCAGGTGCGAATCACCTATAGCTTCTAAGAATAAAAATTGGTGGATATAATAGGATATTCAAAGCCTCATCGGGAACGAAAAGTGACGTATTAGGATTTGTGTGTCAAACGATACAAAGCAAGTGGTGTTCAAGTCGGATTTCTGGGTATGCAGTATTGATCATACGACAGATCGAGTTAAATCTGTAGATATTCAAAAGCTTTCCTCACTAACCTCAAGCCCAAATTTTTTTTCATGTTAAATGACATAAATATATTACGTTTACTACAGAAACGTGCCTGTTCGTTTCCACTTCAGATGGTGCATACATGGTATCGTCTGGCCAGAAAGAATGGAAAGCTTTGCCTGAAACCATATCTAATGATGAAACAGTAAGTAAATTTAACAGTAAACCTTTCCGCTTGTCGGCAGGTGCAGAATTTGAAGAATCAAAACGATTATATTTTTGGATGAAATTCGGAAATGAATTTGGGGATTTGCTAGAAGCACGGTCTTCAGTTGGACTATGACTTGAATGTCTCCTGGGGTTAAACGCATCATCTGGTAATTCCTTAATCCATTGAGGACTAAATTTAAATGATTCTGGCTGAGCTGTCATTATTTGATAAGGTTTTGTAAAAATTATTCATGAAAAATTCACAGATAAAACTAATAAATCCCGTGTTTCGCCTGTTTGATTTATTGTCTTATTACTAGAATAAGACCTTGCAGCCGTGTTGTAAACTATAAGTGAATAGAAAGGACGTCAGCTGTGACGAACACTTTTGAACAAGCCGCAAAAGAGCTAACCGAGTTAGTAGAAACAAATGATTCCGTTTTCTAAAATTTTCTAACTAGGACAGTTATCTTTCGTGTTTTCTTCCTATTAAAATGGAAAGGTCCCTCAAACATATTTCTTAATAGTAAGTTATGAACATATTAAAAATTCCCTGTTACTCTTCTCTGACTTACATTTCTTCCAGAAGAATTGGCGGATTTGGTAACTGTACAAAGTTTCAACACTGGTATACAACAACACCGACACAAAAATCTTTTCCTAATTTGGCTGACACGGTTCATTTAACTTGATGAATAGGAATTTTGGTAGCCGTATTGTGAAATAAGTCCAAGTTATTCGTGTTTCAGATTTTTAATTGGTGCTTCAAGTAGCCAATATCCTTTTCACTAAATAGCATAAACCAATTGATTTTTTTGCGTTCCATTCTTGTCCTTTCGGTACGGTTCCAGGTGTTCGGTAGTGTCCAATGAGCGGGGGTTTACCCACTCGATTGTCTATTTCTAGTCAGTTGGCAGTTGGTTGTGAGTTTGTCTGTCTCGGGATTTAAATGAAAACGTTTGTTTCAGGGCAGCAGGATTTCTAGATACCAGCAGCTACCACATTACCAGACCGGAGATCAGTTAGTTGCAATGTGGAGAATAATGAGGAGGAAATTCTGATGGTAATATGAATAAGATTTAAGAACTAAGTAAATTAGTAGATAATTTAGTTTATTAATTGGCACTGAAGATTGTGAGAGAGGACCAAAGTGTAAGCAAGGGATAGAAAACAGAGATAGTAGGCGAGATAGATCAACTAAGTGTTTTGAGAAGATGGCATCAGTAACAGCTTGTCCAAGAGGGAGATGAAAATCCTTATGTGAGCACGTGATTATCAAGTCTCTTCTTAAAGCTGTCTACTGAGGGGGCTGTGGTCACCTCGGCTGGGAGAGCATTCCGACTGTCAAAGAGAAGTGTGCACGAACCTGAGTATTCGCTCTTTGATGTGCAATCTTTCGACGATAACCTGTAGGGGCGTGGTGGTGAGGCATCGGTAAGATGCTCACGTTGGGATGGTTTGGCGTGTTTAATATGTTGTACACCACAATCAGATCACCTCTGATCCTCCCGTGAATCAGGGGGAATAATCCCAAGTGCTGGAGTCTGTCTTCGTAAGAGTTATCTTTCCGCACTATCACCCATATCGTTGCTCGTCTGTGAACTCGATCCAAGAGATTTATGTCTCTTTTGAGCAGAGGGGCTGTGATGACGTTGTGAACCTCCAGGTATGGGCGCACGTAGGTCTTAAATAACGTTAAGAATAACTGTGGGGTTATAAGACCAAGTTGTCTTCGCATAAAGTGAAGAGTCGCATTTGCCTTGGCTGCGTCCCCTATATAGTTTGGCCTCGTGTGCAGGCTTTCTGTGATTATTAAATCCAGATCGCGCTCTGAGGAGACGTTAGGGAGCGGACTTGTTTGAGAGTTTAAATCGTTTGTGTCATGTGGGGCGGAGTATACATGACGTGACACCTCGGCTGGTTTAGTTTTAAACCGTTTTTCACTGCCCATTCCTCAATAGATGTCATGTCCTTTTGAAGCTCAACCGAATTCTATTCACTTCTAATGAACCTACGATCTTCGCATTGTCTGCTCAGATCAGTGCCGGTGAGCTAACTGAGGCTAACAGGCCGTTAATAAATATCAGGAAGAGAAGTGCACCTAAGTTGGTCTCCTGTGAAACTGCCGATGTGGATGCTCACCAGCTCGCGTTTACTCCATTTACCAAGGTAGGAAACTTTCTATTCTCAGGTTAGTTTCTAAGTCAGTATACGAATGGGTCTGTGAAGCTTATGTCCGCAACCTTCGCGATTAGGCTTGCGTGGGGCGCTGTGTCATAGGCTTTTGCAAAGTCGAGAAATATTAAGTCCACCGGTATTTTTCGGTTCAAGCAAGATGTTCAACTGTCCAATGCTATGAGAAGATTAGATGCACACGATCTGTCTTTCCGAAACCCGTGTTGAGCTTCATGGAGTATTTTTCTTTTTAGCCATGTACCACCTCATTTGTTCGTTCACCAGCCATTGCACTTCCTCTGATAGTATTGGTAGTAGTGCGACTGTTCTGTAAATGGCTGGGTCCTTCCCACCTCTTCCTTTGAAGACTGAAGAGAGAGTAGCTTGGTTCCATTCAGCTGGGAGTTTGTGTGAATCCATATCGGTGAACAGTGGACTGTTGAACATTATTTCAAGACTATGGGGCGAATATTGTCACAGCCTGGTAACTTTCCTGGGCGCAAGGATTTTAGTTTCCTTAGTACTAAGTTACGAGTGGTACGGATATTCCCTAAGGCGTCAGCTGGTCCCAGGCTTGTGTAGTATTCTGAACATGTGGATGCATGACTTAACTGATCGATAAAGTTTGTGTTGAAGATCTCAACCATCTTTAGGTTGGTGAGGTTTTCACCATACGGACCTTTGAGATAACACAACCGCTGCTTCGTAGGTTTTCTTTTAGTCATGAACCTAAACAGATGCTTCGGGTTTGCCTGTATTTTGGCAGCTAGCTTCATCTGAAATCGTCTCCTATCACTTTAGTATTGCATCTGGTTCTTATTGCCAAGTAATAACTGCGACCGAAATCCTTCCATTCGCGCCAGGATCTTCTCCTCGCCTGCAGCAAATGTTCAGTGCCGCGCCTCACCCAAGTTTTTCTATTCCCAGATGTGTGGTGTGACTGAGGTATATTGCCTACGATAGCCAGTGATCATCTACTGTCAGCTTCCAACACTCCCGTGACCATGGGACATGTAGAAGGATCTCCCTCATAAGCGTATAATTCGCCCTGGTGTAGCAAAGATAGAGATAGTTTTCGTTTTGTGTGAGCTTTTCGTTCAATAGCATGTTAAACGAGGCTGTGCCATGATCACTACTTTCTATTGGTGTAAGGACTTGAACATCCTTGACCAGGAGATGATCATTCGCTATCAGATGATCCAGATTTGAGGACTTTCCTTCCATATTCCATCTACAACTCATGTCTGTAACCTTGAACTGGTTTTTATTTCCTACCGAGAAATCCTATTACAAGCTGGTCTGGGCAACTATACTAAAAAAGAGCTCATTCATAACTTCTTGAGCCGCAGAGTTAAAAATAAAAAGAATAAATAAAATACAAAAATTATATCACTGAGCCTCTTTATTATATTTTGTATATCAACATTATTACTAACAACTTGGTTCTTCTGAATTTCCTCTATTCATCCGACTAACTTCCCATTAGTTATCTCACTACTGAATTGTCTTCATTAACCTACATAAGTGCAGGTGTACCGTTATTGTTCTGATATTAAAAAATTCTGAGTAAACATACCTTTGTTTTATCCATAAATGTATGTGCGAAGCCGTTGTTCGGCTTTGAACAAGAATATTTGCTGTTCCGCTCCTCGTCCCGTTTTCTTTATTTCTCTTTTTTCAGAACCTTATTCCAATCCTCATATATTAGTCTGGATATTTGCAGTAGACTTGGTTATCCTACCCAAGAACATGTGAAATCATTAGCTGATGAATATCAACCAGACCTTTGTACATTTACCGCATCAATTCTTGATTTATGAAAACCTATCTCTACCACGAATCGCTTCTCAGTCCATAAGATGATTGTCGTAACGCAACCTTCGTAACTTGCGCCAATTATTCGCATTGTAGATTCCGTCTTTAGGAATCCAATGTATCTCGTGAAATGTTTCAGTAACTGTATACCGTTTTAAAAGAAATATGTTGCTAATCTTAACATTTTGATCTTGCCTGTAAATTGGCATGTCTCTTGTAACATGTTTGTTATTATTATTATTATCTAGTGGCACTGCAGACGTGTTCAATAAGCCCAAAGCTCCTAATATCTGTGCCGAATGGTCTTTCGAACCAGCCAGTAGGAGTTGTACACTGATGGCTGATATTTAGAGACAGGGTATGGAAATCTCCAGCTAAGAGTATTTGATCAAACCCAAGGAGTAGCAGTCACAGAATTGCCTAAGTCAGATTGACTTTCTGGGTCTTAGTACCTGAGGTAGTTCGGTAAATCCCTCCAATCAAGTATTTCGTGCCATTCGTGTAAGAACAACATGATTCTGTCACATCAGTTAATTGGATGTAGTATAGCCGCTCGGCTTTTGTGGTGTTATATATATATATATATATATATATATATATATATATATATATATATGTATATATATATATATATCAGTCGGTCAGATGCAACGTAGAACATTGTACCTAAGTACAACAGTTCATGTTGAATATAAATCTCTTTAGTTTTTATTTGAAATAGACAGGTTACTCTATCACTGGGTCGATCGACATTGTTCAACTGT